>JAZKJV010008272.1:600000-800637 GCA_037367405.1 Ottelia alismoides
ATATAGGTATAATACCTATGTATTTTAGTATTTTATTTTTATTTGGTGTATTTTAATTTCTTTAATTTTGTTTATAATTTTATAAAGTTATAAAATACTTTTATATACATGAATATATTTTTATTTCATTTTATTGATGTATTTTGTATATTTAATAAAATCTAAGAGTATTTTATACAGGTATAGGTATATGCAGTATACCTATGTAGTCTTTATACAAGTATTTTTTTATTTCTATTTTTTCTTTGCATTTTATTTCAATTTTAATGCACATATATATTATAAGTAATATTTACAAAATTATAAAAATATAAAAATGAATAAATAATGAATAAAGAATAAATTGAATATTTTAATCAGTATAGCTATACAATAGGGGTCCAAAACTCAACTTTCAAACCGTAGCTCCGCCAAATGCGAAACCACCGCCATTGGATAGATTATTTTATTCTATATACAATTAAAGGTGAGTACACTGCATTTGGAGTTGTCAGTTGTGAGATACGGGTCTGGGAAGTTGGGATTTTGGATTCTTATTCAGACCATAACTTTTCATCTGTACATTATTTTTCTGTGAAATCAATTTTGTATTTTTCTTTATTAAATTATATACAACTTTCATGTACAAAGTTTCTTTATTTGATGTATAAAAAGTGGAACCAAAAATAGGTCCCAAAATGAATAAAGAATGAATGGAATGTATAGGTATTTTATCTGTGTTTCTGACCTTATCTCCCCCTACTTTATTCCTTGTCGACCTATTCATCAAGATGCCTAGGTCTCGGGGGTTTTGGGTCATAAAATATTTACAATATTTTATTCTTTTTCTTTTCTTTATTTATTCTATAATTTTGGCCTTAATTACAGTAATTTATACACTGTTTGGATGCACATGCATGAATGCTAAGATGCTCTATTTAAGGGTATTTTCAGGCATTTGCTAGGGTTTTTGGTGCCAAAATGATAGAATAAAGATGATGAAATGTGGATTCATCAGTAACCTCAGACTGCTCCGCCTCCTTCTTCTTCGACTCATCGGAGAAGACAGCTGGGGCCTATCACGTTCTCCGCTCGTTTGGCCCCTCATCTTGCTCACATTCATCTGCATGCGATGCTTCGACCATCAACTAACCGTGCAGGTACCTAATGGGTCATTGGCTGGAGCGTCGCCGGATCTCACTTCTTGAGCTTCGTATCCGACATTGGTACACCATCAGCACCTTCAAGGTGGTCCAGCAGCCTCCTCAGGCTACACCTTAGAACAACGTAACTTCCAGCACGCTCATTCAACGGTCGTGATCGACGTCGCTGGAGCCCTTATCGTGACGCCAGCACCGCGATGGAGGAAGAAGCCCAGGTGTACAGGTACTGTTGGATGGTACCTCCTCGGTGCTCATCCAACGGTCCATCTTCAGTCACGTCATGTTCCTCGTGCAGTTCCATCCACCGTATGATCTTCATGATCGTGTGGTCCACGGGAGGCTACGTCGTCACCTCCGAGCTTCCATTTCGGGCCTCCAGGCTCGGGGCACCCGAGCCAAACCCGAGCTTCTCCAGTCGACGCGTAGCCCGTGCCTTGGTCTGAGCCTCCCCGAGCCTTCGCATCTACCTGAGCCTGGCCTCACGTGTCCCAGTCACATGAAGGCTGGGAAATTTGCAGGGATTCCCTGCTGGCTTCTCTATATTGCAAATAGGTCCTGCCAGCACGTGATAACCATGCGTGCCTAGGTAAATTGCATCCAAGCCCTTGCAGGTTTTAATAATTGCAATTATACCCCTACATGTGTGGGTAATTTACAAGGAAGACTTCATAGCTTTTGTTAATTACTTTTAGGTCCTTCCAGGGACTTGCTTGATATTTTATTTTCATGTTTTCTTATGTTTATGCCCCTGGTTATTTTTTTCAATATCTTGGGCATCCGAGCTCCAATTCAGTTTATTTCAGTTGCATTTCGAAGCTTGTTTCGTTATCTTTTTTATGGCATAAATTATTTTTAATTTGATACTTCAAAGTTTGATGATTAATTTTAATAATCCATTATATAATGATTTGTATGCCTTGAATTAATATTTCAATGGACCTTGCTTCGTCATTTGATTCTAAAGTTGACATGAATTTCTTGCTCATTTATTTTATCTGATTAGGGCATAATTCCATACTTGCATGTATCATCATTTGCATATGCTTGCATGTTAAAAAAACAAATAAAAAATGTTTGTTACATGTTTCTTTATGTATCGTGTCTTCATGCGCATTTTGACCAATGAATTTCTACCTCAACACTTAATTAGGTAATAAGAGTCTAGATAATTACTTAAGAGGTTCGTGTCCCTGAGATCGACCTTGGGCTTGCCGAAGTAGAAAAAAATTGCCGCTTGCTATTAATTGAGAAATTAATTAAAGTGGTTTTGATTAAATCTAACTTTGCCCGACTGCAATGAATGACCACATTTTATTTTAATCATTAATTCGTTTAAATTAAGAGGGTGAAAATATGGTTTTTCAACAATAAAATATGAAATACAAATGCTAGAGATAGATGCGCGTACCTGACTCCATCACTCTACATGCAATATGATCCGCGCATAATAATAAAACTAAACTATAAGCAAATGTAAGTGAAAACCGTCCTAAGCAGTAACTTCTATTCGAGAAGAATCAAGTTATTATTTGCCTAAGACCAAATGATATATATGAACATATATTCTTTTAGGGATTTGGACCTAATAACTACATGGCTCAACCAAATAAAACCTAAGACTAGGGGCTTCACTCACAAAAAACAAAATAAAATAAAGTCAGAAAACTAAAATCCACGAGTAACACATAAAAATAAAAGCGATAAAAATAGCGAGAAAACAACAGTGAGGCCCCCCAAGTGTACCGACACTTGGCGAAACAGACCCCGAATAAGGTATATAATGTCCTTTTTACACGAGTTTGAATAAAGAAATAAATGTTAAAATCTATCCAAGCTATCTAAGCTCCAAATGATTAGTCTCTAATGTTAAGCTATCTAAGCTATCAATGTTACAATCAAGAATAACAGGTCAAAAGAAAAACGTAAGTACCCTTGTCGTGCCTCCCCATCAATGATGCCATTTTGTTGTTAGAGATTTTTAGGTTTTTAATTACATAAAAAAATGTGCGATGTTGTTGCAACCCAAAGAATCCCTCAAAAAAATTATTTTTTTCTTCTCAAGCCAATAATTACATAAAATATAGCAAGAGAAATTTTGCTATTTAATCAACATGTATAGCAATGGGATCGAACTCAATGAGGCTACAATTCTCGAGGGTTATTTAAATAATTGAAAAAAATAATTAAAAGAAAGAAGGAGAACTCAATGTACACTATGCTTGGTTTTTGTAGGATTTTTATCTTTTTAATTTTTTATGTTTTTATTTCTATTTTTTATTTTCTGATTTTTAATATTATTGGTTTTTAGTTTTACAAATTTTTAATTTTCGAAACAATTAATTTTTTTCAAAACAAATTTATACATGAAAGAAATACATTTTTTTCAAATATGTTAGAAATGATAAAAATACCTAAATAAAATCTTTTTGTGCATTGATAAATTTTTTTACTATTTTTGTGTTTTTTCAGAGATTTTTATATTTTTTTAGAATTTTAAATTGAATAAAAACATGGAATAAAGCAAACAGTGAACACACATGATTATTTTGCATATTAAAAAATCTAATAAATGCGAAAATTAAGAAAACTATTTTTTCCTTAAACTACATGAAATTATGTACAAACAAGAAGTGAAATCACAATTTTTGGAATTTTCTGTAATTTTTTATGATTTTTATAAGATTTTGAGTATTTTGCATTTTTTATGTTTTGAAGACAATTAATGCATGAAATTTGCACAGAAATTAAAACACACGAAAAGGAAGCTTATCTATTTTTTAGAATTTTTAATGTAATATTTGAATTTTTATGAATTTTCAAATTAAAAACATTAAAGAATTTGATATTTTTGATTTTTTAAAATAACAAATAAAAATAAATTGCAATGAAATTTTTATACAATGAAGATGAACACAACATGAATATGACATGTATTTTCCAGAATTCATTGAGCAATAAAAATATTTATTTCAATAAGAAGAACATGCAAAATAATTGTATGGATAATAGGGATTGAAACATAAATATTTAAAGTTTTTGCATAAAAATATAGCAGAAAATAAAATAGGGGGAATGCAATTAACCCATTTTTTAAAATTAGTTAGGGCTTCGAAGGGCGCTTTGTTCTTATTCCATGCAAGGGCCCAAGGGCATCACCTCTCTTCCTCGTTCAGCACAAGCGGTCGTGGGGGTTGGCGCCGATGGGTGATCGGTTGAGGGTTGCGGTGGATGGGTGGCAAAAGCAGGCGACCAGTGATGCTAGGGTGAAATGGTGGTGCGACTGGTAGTAGATCCAGAAGGGCGCAGCGGGAGTGGTGGCGACACATGCCCCTGATGGAGGATTCCTTCGTACGGGTCTGGTCGGGCTCTACGCAGCCTGAGGTATGCGCAAGGCGGCAGGTTGCACGCGACGGGAGCTCCGTAGTGGTGGCTCGCTTGGCGGAGGTGGAAGTCTACAGCTGGGCGGTTAGTAATGGGTGAGTGGAGAGGGCGGGGTCGCCTGCGGGTGGTGGACACGTGCGGCTGAGGAGGGTGGAGACCTGGGTGGTGCGTGTGCGGGTGGCGCGGCTTGCAGCAGGTCGATGGAGCGAGTGAACGACGGAGATGCTGCCGCTCTGTAGGAAGGCTACTACAGGTGGTTGCTACATTTTTTCCTTTTTTATTTTTTTATTTTTTTGAACAACAAATGAAATCAATCCTTTTTAAAAAAAAAATCATGTTTCCTGCATTAAAACAAATACGAATATCGACCCGGGACGATGGCTCGGTCCAATGATTGTTGACAGAAAATGTGAATGGAAAAGCGGATTTGACGAGGTGGAAGATAGATACGGGTCTCCGGTCACCGTGTGTGACCGGAGTTGCATGTTTGCGTGAGGTAGAAGGTGAACGTGGAGAGATCGAGAAAATGATTATGAAATCGAAATCGAGGGCGGACCGAATCATGGTGATGGATTCTAAGAGCTAGAATTAAAAAATGACAACGAAATTAAAGCGCATAAATTAAACTACGATTAACCTAGATTAAAAACAAGAAAAAAATGGATCTCACCGAATGGGAGTAGAGAATGCCGTGATGGCCTCGATAAAGACCGAATCGCTGTCACCGGACGGCTCATAAGCTGGGCACCTCTCTATGATAATATGGCTCTTGGAGAATAGGCTCCTCTCACCAAAGATTGATCAAGTGAGAATGAGGGAGGTGGAGCTAATTAAATAGAAAATAAAGCGAATTTGAAATTCAAAATTTAAATGGAGAGAAAAATAAAGAAGGGAGTTATTGGTGGAATTAAATAAATTAAATAAATTAATTAAATAAATTAAAAAAAATGAAATTCAAAAGTAAATAAAATAATAAAATATCTAATTGGTAAAAATTAATTAACCACATTTTATTTAAGGTATACAATCAAATCTTATATACATGGTAGGTTTTCAAATCAAATAAATAAATCAATTTACCACATTTTCGTAATTATTTTAATTTAATAAGTGATGTTAGATATTAATTTTTTGGTGGTTTTTATATAAGGAGGTTAATTTTATGCATATCATATATACATAATGTACATTATACACTTGTATAAATAAGAACATATTTTAATTTTTTTAATTTTTATTTACTTTAAATTACAATGAATAATATTTACAGTTATTAAAATGTAATATATACAAAAATAAAATAATAAAGACAATAAACAAATGATCAAATTGCAAAAACCACCCAGAAAATCGTCTTTTCAACTGTAACTCAAAAAATTATGAAACACAACCATTTTAAAGATAATTTAATTTAGAATACAATGGAAGTAAGTTTGATTCAATTTGAGTTCATATGGAGACGAAATTGATCTTTCAGTTATCGCTTTATGACTTTTTCCGGATGTGGTTATTGTTATTCTATACATGATTTTATTTAGCAAATATTTTTATTATTTAGGAAACATTTTTATTTACCAGCTTTTGTTAAGAAAATTATTTAATTTGTAGTCAATTTATATACAAATAAAAAGTGTAAGTTTTGTACAAGTATACAAAGAATAAAATCGAAATATTTACAATATATATTTTTTGGATTTTCTGATTAAAGATCCTATCTCCCCCTGCTTTATTACTTATCGATCAAGGTCAAGTCTTGACCTTCTCTCGAGGTTCGAGTCAGCCTGCATACAATCTTTTATTTTCTTTATTTTTCATTTATTTTTTATGTAATTATTTTAAGTTAAAATAATAATAAATGTATAATATTTACACATAGATGCAAGTTAGTAAGAATAAAGATTTAGTATTATATACAGGTGTTTTATAAGGTATTTTAAGCTAAAATAAATGAATAAAGATGATGAAATGCATATTCATCAATTAGGTGTAAGGGAGAAATGATACTTCTTGGGAACACAATTGAGAAAGGAATCTTCTCTCCCAACACTGATGAAGGCATGCGGTTCACCAGATAACATGCAGTGAGGACAACATCGCCCCAGTAGGCGTGAGGAGCACGACTCTGTATCAACAAGGTTCGGGTCACATCAAGTAAATGATAGTGTTTGCGCTCGGCAACACCGTTCTGTTGGGATGTACAAGCACATGAGGTATAGTGAACAATGCCGATAGATCTAAGAAAGTCAGAAAGTTGTAAGGTGCGGAACTCTAAAGCATTATCAGAATGAATATATTTGACATTGACAGAAAATTATTCTTTACCTCATTAATAAAAGATTTTATCACAGATCCAGTCTCAGATTTATTCTTCAATAAAAGACACAGGAAAGTATAGCAAAATCATCGACGACAACAAGATAAAAATGATGTCCCTGGTAACCAGGAACATGACTCGAACATCAGATATCTAAATGAAGGAGTTCAAAAAAATCGAGAACTGCTCCGACTTTGACGGGATGGAAAGGAGGAATGGTGATGCTTCCTAAGCCGGCATACCTCACACTGGAAGGAGGATCTCGTGGAAATCTAAGGGAGAACATGACACAACTTTTGCAGAGGAAGGTATCCAAAACGAAGGTGCCAAAGATATGGTGAGACTGGTCCAGTATGTATAGTAGAAACGTCAGCATGAGGAGGTTGGACTAGTCTGTAGAGCCTCGTTGCTCACGGCCCAATCACCCGGCCCCTGAGTATGTCCTGAAACACAAGATACGATGGGTCAAAGATGGCACGACAATGCAGATCCCTAGTAATCTGACTATTGGAAAGTAATTCATCTGAAAGTCAAGAGCATATAAAACATTTTAAGGTGCATGGATGACGTCAAATGCACCTCCCCCTGTCATGTAATGGGTAAGTGGTCACCATTGTCAATGACAACCCATCTACCGTGTGGTATGGTCCTGTAGGACCTCAATTGCGCTTTTGTCTCCACACATATGGTAGGAAGCACCAGAATACATAATCCCCTCTATCATACATGCACCAATGCTACCAGTGAAAGCATAAGCGATACCTGAGGAGCTCGAAGAGACTGTGGTTGTGGCTATGGTATCTGCAGTGGATGTTCCTACAACAGGAGTCATGATCTCTCACATACGAGAGGCAATATCATCTAGGCAAGGATCGGTCTGGGAAGCAAGTGTATCTAAAGGCTCAATATGTTCTACCACATGACCAAAAGCGGGATATCCATGCTTCTGGTAGCATGTATCCTCTCCATGTCCCGACTAATGACAGAAGGTCACGTTGGCGTACACCGCTGATGAATCCCGTATTCATCATGCTAAAAGCCACAAATTAAATCCCCTGCTTAATCAATCCAATAAAAATCACATTTAAAACCCTATTTTTATCATGTATTATATTGTACATATTTTACCATTAAATTATTGTTTTTAATTCCTCTTATTTTTCTTGTAACTATTTTACCCTCAAAAACCCCTAAACATTAGATAAAATAGTTGTCTATGGCTCACTAACCCTTTAAAAAGATAAAAAAAATACAAAAAATCTCAAGCCATAAAAATTGGTGTTTTTATCCCTTTAAAAATGCCCCCCAAAAATACTTTTTGTATAGTTGACCTCTTTTGGCTTTTTGACCAACATGAAAGTTGTAGATCTCATCGAGACAATCAACTTTCATGTTTTGACTTTTTCCTAATTCGGCCTCTAACTACTTCTTTTCTATTTTTCTTTGTATTTATATTTGAATTATTCTGATTGGGCCACGTGGCGCCCCCTGGGCCGCCCACATGGCCCGCCTCTTCTTCTGACACCCGGCGCCCTCCTGGACCGTTGAATCTCCCCCTGATCGCCTCCATCCCATCCGTTGAACTCTGCTCCATCGCCCACCGTCCGATCTGCGCTCTGATTTGATCTCAACCGATAGTCAGCGCCTAAATCACAACCCTTAGATTGTACCTCCATCTAACGCCCCCCCATTCAGCCACGTCACCTCCTAAACTCAGCCGCTCGATCTCCATCTCATCCTACGCCTCTCATTACCCCACGTCATCCCTTAGCCCCTCGCAGTCAGATCTCACCCTACTTTCCATCTGGGCCGCTCAGCGGCGCCTAACTCCCCGCCACTTGATCTAATCCTAAGATATAATCGGAACCCTCCATCAGCGCCCTCCTCCAAGCCGTTGGATCACTAGATCCAACGGCTGCTACCCATCGTCTACCTCACGTAGCCCCCCCGCTCCAGCGGTTTCATCTCGCGAACCCATCATCCCCTTCCATTTTTGGAAGGCGCCTCAAGACCCTTCCTCCTCTCCTAACGCCTCCCCCACATAGCCCGTTCCCCCGCCTCCTTCGCGCAACCTCCATAACGCCTCACCACCAGTGCTTCACCATTAAAACCCCCTCGAAAACCCCTCGCCGACCTCATAACGTCCAGCCGACCTCCGCCTATTTAAACCCTCCTCCGTCAACCGAGACCCCTGTCCACCATTCTTGGATCTTCCCCTAGCCTCCTCCGCCCCTCCGGTGATAGCGGAGGGGTGGAACGTCGAGGTGACGACGAGGTTGATTCGGTGTCGACCCTCGGCGTCCCTCCGCCGAGTAGCGGCTCCTCTGGTAGCCACCGAGCTCCGTGCCCTAGGCTGAGCACGTCGGGCGAAGACCCCGAGGCTCGACCGAGCCTCAGCCAAAGCCTATTCCTCCGCCAATCGCCTGGCTCCGTCCAAGCATCTGCCACTTCGTTTCTCCCGTACTTCACTTAATTCTTTTTACTACCTCTGATCAACTTCACCTACGCCAAACTACCTCCATATCTCCGCCGATCACCAGAGATCTTCGCCAACACCACATCCCTCTTCTCTAGAACCTCCGATCACATCGACCCGCTCCCTCGCCGGTCTGCTGAAGAAGGAGCCTCTGCCCCCCACCTTCTTCGCCGCACATAGGGCTTCACTTCATCCACCTCACACCCGCACTTCACCAATGCACGCTTCGGCTATCTAACCTTGCAGGAACTTCAATGATCGGATTCGGCCACCCCTCGCCGGTCTCGAGTCTCCACTCCGATAGCAAAGAGTCGTCGAGCACCTCCAGTCAACTTCGGATCTTCACAGAGCCTCCAGGATCTTCGCCAGCCTACTGCGCATCTTCCTCGACCTTCATTTACCGACTTGGAGCATGGCGGAGCAATCCGCAGGTCACCGGACCCCCGCCTTCTCCGGTGACCTGCGGAGGAGGACGACGTACAATCGTCGTCCAATCAAATGGACCGGACGACCATGATAAAGACACGTGGCAAACAAAGCTCGAAACGGAGCTACAGGCTTGGGTCCTACCGAGCCTCTACCCGAGCCCCCCAATGCAGCCACGTGTGCCCGAACCTGCGGTTGTGACCCGAGCCTAGCCCTCGCGTGCCTTGCACGTGAGGTGCTGGGTATTTTGCACGAAGGACCCCGAAAGAAATGCTAATTACATTTTGGTCCTCCAGGCGTGTGCGTTACGTGCGCGCTTGGGGTATTTTCTAAGGAAGCCCCGCAACTTTTTGGAAATTACAAAAAGGCCCCTACGCTTATGGTGAAATTGCATCCAGGCCCACGCGATTTTTCATAATTGCATTTAGGTCCTTCCAGGGACCTAAATGCAACATTTATCCTTTATTTTTCTAGCATTTTTATTACAATTATGCCCTTGCACTGTTTCTAGCATAACTTGAGCATCGTAGGTCCAAATTGCATGATTTTAGTGTCATTTTGATCCTTGTTTTGTCCTCTACATTCTAGCATGCTTAATTGTCTTATTTGCTCCTGTTTTAAGTGAAGTGATTTTTTATGTGACAAATGGGACCCTGCTCTCCTTGTCTTGCTTGGATTTGATGAACACTCTTTATTATTGCGATTAAATTGACACTAATTTCATTTCTATTTCGTTGCTCGTATTTTTAGGGTATAATTGTAGGCTTTTATTTAGCATACTTGTTCTCTTGCATATTTTCTCATGCATCATCTTTAACTTGCCTAAAAATCGATAAAAAATAGCATGCACCATGGCATTGCCCTGTAAATAGCATATTGCATTCTGTGGACCTGAAATTGGAATTTATTCAAATTGTGCCTTCAAGAATCAAATTTCATTACACACATTAGGCAGCCGTGTCCCTGTGTTCGACCTTGGTAGACTTGCCAAGTTAAAATATTCCACGACATTCAAAGATCGTGGTTTTTGCTGAACCAAATTCGCCTCCTGTACTACGACATAATTCCACATTCTTATAGAGGCGAATTTGACGATCATCAAATGGCGCCGTTGCCAGGGATACAGCTTTTTCTTAATTTTTGAAATTTGATTTTATTTGCTGACTAATTTCAAATTTCTAGGTCCTCGTTTCATGCATTATTTCTTTGCATCATATTTGCTGATTTAAATTTTCAGAGTATTCTAACGTTTATCTTTTGTGGCAGGGCCCATGGTGATCAAGGACGCTTGATCCTCATGGAGGCGTGAAGTCGGAAACTTTTGCTGAAGAGGCCGCAAAAGAACTTGTGGAGGAATTGGAGGATTTTAGCAGTCAAAATTGCATTGCATATTGTAAATATATATATATATAACTTGCATCTGCATATTTATTTTCAGTCTTGCATATTGTACCAAAAAAATCCCCCCCCCCACACCTACACTTGCACATACTCACCCCCACCATCTCCCCCTGTATATTTCACTCACTCTCTCTCTCCCTCTATCTCTATCTCTACAACTCTCTCTCGGTGTGTTTGTATTTCACGAGCCCCCTCCCCTGCATCTTTGTATCATAGAACACCCTCCCCCATAACGCAGATCTTACTTCGGCTATTTGTAGCCTAAGTATAGGGGGGACCTGCCTGCTCATCCCTCCCTCGTTCGGTCTTTTTGTACTTAGGTCAATTTTGGCCTAAGTATAGGGGGGCCCTCCTCCTCAGTTCTGCTATATCACCTTGTACTTGAACCGAGACGTGGCTTCATGGCACTTGTGCTATGAGGACATAGCAAATTTTAAGTTTAGGGGGGTATACCGTATATTACTGTATAATTTACCTTAGCCGTAGCTCGCATTTTTAAAACTTTTTAAAATTTTTATTTTTCGGGCTGGGGTTTTTGTAAACTAACGAACTTAGTAAAAACCTGTAAAAGCCATTAAAATTGAGGGATTAATTTTTGTAAATATTCCTTTTCAAAAAAAATTAAAAATTAAAAATCTTTCTTGGATGTTGACTCTGACTACTAGGTTTAGTAGGCATTTTCAGTGAGGGAACCTCGGTCTCCCTTACCAGAGTGGGTGGTTTAGAGGACATCGCATACGACCCCATCCTCAAGTAACACGGGCCTCGACCCGTACTTACACCCATACTGGCTGAAAGTGTATACTTTTATTTGAGCATGGGCCAGTCATTGTCTCTCTGAAGAAATTAAAAAAAATTATTAAAACCCATAAAAATTTGCAAAAGACAAAATCACACAAAAATCACTAACCTAAGGAGTTGGTGTATTCCTGACACATTCACACTCACTCAAGGCTTAAGGATTTCGAGGACACTGGATTTCTGTGATCTTGAGAGTCTGAGTTAACATGCCTTAGCCATTATGGTTTTTAAAGACTTAAATATCCACACTTACCTGGTTTGAAAGATTTGAGTGTTATACTGCACTCTTCATCTCTATCTTCAAGAAAATATGATCAGCACAGTCACTTCCACAACTGCATGATTGATGAGTTGAGTTGAGATATCACTTGAGGAACTAGGACCAGAGAATTGAGTTTAGACCCGATCTAATGATATTTGAGGAAGGGATAAAGTTAATGAAGGCTTCAGAAGACTTGAGTGTCAGCAAAACCCTAGCCAGTATGTGAACAAAATTCATATGCTATCTTTTTGATATCTACCTAAAGTGCCAGGGTGTGATGAAACTTAAATGAATTTGTTGATCAATGTGCGCTAATTTTTGGTAAAAGCAGTGGAGCTAGCCAACAAAAAGAATGAAATGTCAAAGTAAAAGCTCTGAATACCAAAGTCAAATTACAATTGAGCTTCCACCAATGGCGAGCGCTCCCAAACTTTTTCAAAGTGTCCACTTGGACCAAGCGCTAATTAGGACCAAGGAGTCGGGCTGACACCACAAAAAGGGCCCTGCATCGTAAGCGATATAAGTCTGGGTGTCGAAGGTATCTTAGATACTCAGAAAAGACACACTCCGGTGTACTTCTAGAAAAACAAGTGCAGACGACTCCAAATTCTCTTGACGGACACATTGATCAACAAAATAATAATTTACATGTGTTGAGTAAAAGGCACTCGAGAGGCCCCATGTTCCAATGTGAGGGTGAGAAAAATAGACACAATCCCAATACCTCCATCATCTGGCCAACCATCTACACTTTCAAGTCTGATAAACTAATGAGACGGTTAACTGAAGCAAGAATAGATTTATTCCCTAGTATTGAGGATTAGGTCTAGAGGAGAATCTTTGGGATTAGAACTTTGAGTGATGCATCGATGCGACTCTCATGAAATGCAGTACACTAAAAGTCATATCCTTATATTATATGTCCAAAAAGAGAGTCTGATAATCAGAGAAGTTGGATTCCTTCTGACTAAGGCCTGGATAAATCCGGAATTTTAGGATCACTTGGGTCAAGGGTCTTTGAAAGATCAAGCCTTGAATTTTTCACGCGCACTGTCAGGAATTAATCCAACTCCTTCATTCTTTAGATGCTCGAGGGCGAGCATGGTTTAAGTATAGGGGTATGATGAATCTTATATTCATCATGCTAAAAGCCGCAAATTAAATCCCCTGCTCAATCAATCCAATAAAAACCACCTTTAAAACCCTATTTTTATCCTGTATTATATTGTACATATTTTACCATTAAATTATTGTTTTTAATTCCTCTTATTTTTCTTGTAATTATTTTACCCTCAAAACCCCTAAAAATTAGGTAGGATAGTTATCTACAGCTCACTAACCCTTTAAAAAGATAAAAAAATACAAAAATATCAGGCCATAAAAATTGGTGTTTTTATCCCTTTAAAAATACCCCCCCAAAAATACTTTTTTTACAGTTCACCTCTTTTGGCTTTTTGACCAACATGAAAGTTGTAGATCTCATCGAGACGAGCAACTTTCATGTTTTGACTTTTCCCTAATTCGGCCTCTAACTATTTCTTTTTTATTTTCTTTGTATTTATATTTGAACTATTCTGATTGGGCCGCGTGGTGCCCCCTGGGCCACCCACGTGGCCTGCCTCTTCTTCTGACAACCGGCGCCCTCCTGGACCGTCGGATCTCCCCCTGATCGCCTCATCCCATCCGTTGAACTTCGCTCCATCGCCCACCGTTCGATCTGCGCTCTGATCTGATCTCAACCGATAGTTAGCGCCTAAATCACAACCCTTGGATTCTACCTCCATCTAACGCCCCCCCCCCATTCAGCCACGTCACCTCCTAAACTCAGCCGCTCGATCTCCATCTCATCCTACACCTCTCGTTACCCCACGTCATCCCTTAGCCCCTCACCGTTAGATCTCACCCTACTTTCCATCTGGGCCGCTCATCGGCGCCTAACTCCCTGCCACTTGATCTAATCCTAAGATATAATTGGAACCCTCCATCAGCGCCCTCCTCCAAGCCGTTGGATCGCTAGATCCAATGGCTGCTACCCGTCGTCTACCTCACGTAACCCCCCCCCCCTCGCTCCAGCGGTTTCATCTCACGAACTCATCACCCCCTTCCATTTTTGGAAGGCGCCTCAAGACCCTTCCTCCTCTCCTAACGCCTCCCCCACATAGCCCGTTCCCCCGCCTCCTTCGCGCAACCTCCATAACGCCTCACCACCAGTGCTTTGCCATTAAAACCCCCTTGAAAACCCCTCGCCAACCTCATAATGTCCAGCCGACCTCCGCCTATTTAAACCCTTCTCCGTCAACCGAGACCCCCGTCCACCATTCTTGGATCTTCCCCTAGCCTCCTCCGCCCCTCCGGTGACAGCGGAGGGGCAGAACGTCGAGGTGACGACGGGGTTGATTCGGTGTCGACCCTCAGCGTTCCTCCGCTGAGTAGCGGCTCCTCTGGCAGCCACCGAGCTCCGTGCCCTAGGCTGAGCACGCCGGACGAAGACCCTGAGGCTCGACTGAGCCTCAGCCCAAGCCTATTCCTCCGCCAATCGCCTGGCTCCAGCCAGGCATCTGCCACTTCGTTTCTCCCGTATTTCACTTAATTCTTTTTACTACCTCTGATCAACTTCACCTACGCCAAACCACCTCCATATCTCCGCCGATCACCAGAGATCTTCGCCAACACCACAACCCTCTTCTCCAGAACCTCCGATCACATCGACCCACTCCCTCGCGGTCTGCCAGAGAAGGAGCCTCTTCCCCCCGCCTTCTTCGCCGCACATAGGGCTTCACTTCATCCATCTCACACCCGCACTTCACCAATGCACACTTCGGCATCTAACCTTGCAGCAACTTCAATGATCGGATTCGGCCACCCCTCGCCGGTCTCGAGTCTCCACTCCGATAGCCAAGAGCCGCCGAGCACCTCCAGTCACTTCGGATCTTCACAGAGCCTCCAGGATCTTCGCTAGCCTACTGCGCATCTTCCCCGACCTTCATTTGTCGACTTGGAGCATGGCGGAGCAATCCGCAGGTCACTGGACCCCAGCCTTCTCCGGTGACCTGCGGAGGAGGATGACGTACAGTCGCCGTCCAATCAGATGGATCAGACGGCCATGATAAAGATACGTGGCAACCGAAGCTCGAAACGAAGCTACAGGCTCGGGTTCTACCGAGCCTCTACCCGAGCCCCCAATGCAGCCACGTGTGCCCGAACATGCGGTTGTGACCCGAGCCTAGCCCTCGCGTGCCTTGCAAATGAGGTGCTGGGTATTTTGCACGAAGGACCCCGGAAGAAATGCTAATTACATTTTGGTCCTCCATGCGCGTGCGTCACGTGCGCGCCAGGGGTATTTTACAGGGAAGCCCCGCAACTTTTTGGAAATTACATAAAGGCCCCCGCGCTTGTGGTGAAATTGCATCCAGGCCCAGGCGATTTTTTATAATTGCATTTAGATCCTTCCAGGGACCTAAATGCAATATTTATCCTTTATTTTTCTAGCATTTTTATTACAATTATGCCCTTGCACTGTTTCTAGCATAACTTGAGCATCGTAGGTCTAAATTGCATGATTTTAGTGTCGTTTTGATCCTTGTTTTGTCCTCTACATTCTAGCATGCTTAATTGTCTTATTTTCTCATGTTTTAAGTGAAGTGATTTTTTATGTAACAAATGGGACCCTGCTCTCCTTGTCTTGCTTGGATTTGATGACCACTCTTTATTTTTGCGATTAAATTGACACTAATTTCATTTCTATTTCATTGCTCGTATTTTTAGGGTATAATTGTAGGCTTTTATTTAGCATACTTGTTCTCTTGCATATTTGATCATGCATCATCTTTAACTTGCCTAAAAACCGATAAAAAAATAGCATGCACCATGGCATTGCCTTGTAAATAGCATATTGCATCCCGTGGACCTGAAATTGGAATTTATTCAAATTGTGCCTTCAAGAATCAAATTTCATTACACACATTAGGCAGTCGTGTCCCTTTGTTCAACCTTGGTAGACTTGCCAAGTTAAAATATTCCACGACATCCAAAGATCATGGTTTTTGCTGAACCAAATTCGCCTCCTGTACTACGACATAATTCCACATTCTTATAGAGGCGAATTTGACGATCATCAACCGCCTCTACCACGAGGGGTGCATCCTGTAGACTGGATCGTCCTTCCTTGGCCATGAGAAACGACCATAACCGAAGAGGGTGTAGGAGTGGCTGCAGAAGGCATGATAATCCGGCTGAGACGGTAAAGGCCTCCTCCATGGGAGGTATGGTAGCTCCAGTGAGAAGTTATGCACGAGCTGCATCATACTCTGTATCAAGGTCGGCCATGAAAACTCCAACCATCACAGAGTTCCAATATTCCTTCTACTGCTCTAGAGATGTCGTAATAGACATATAGATATGGAACTTCTCGAATCATGCCACAGAGTGAAGAGTAGTTCACATGTAGAGGACGATCATTTTGTTGGCCTTGTAGATATCAAACTGTAGATGAAGAATCTTAGCCTCATTCTTCGCTTGAGCATAGGTGGAAGCCAAAGTGTCCCACATCGCCTAGGCGGTGGGCTGATTCAGAATATCATTGGCTATCTCCATAGTAAGGGTCTCACGTAGCCAAACACACGCATACGCATCATCTTGCTTCCAAGATGCGTTTTCCCCAGTCTTATCCGTTGGCTCTGGATCTGTCAGGATGTGCTCCTTGTTGTTGCACTGCATGAGGGTAAGAAACTACATGGACCACAACTTATAGTTGGTCCCCCTCCATCTTATTGATGGGAGCGGGACCCTTGAAGGCTCTGGATGAAAAATATTACCCTTGTTCTATGACATGTTGGTAAAACAACCAAACAACAGAACTCAACTGGGGAGGAGATCGATATGAACGAGTTTACACGATCATACGGAGGATTGGTTATATGTGTAGAATCATACAACCATCCTCATCAATCTTCGTTGCTCCCTAGGGTCGGAAAACACGATTTATAAGTCTAAAATCATGTTTTCCAATCAAAATCAGACAGATTCAGATCGCAGAATGAACCACAGAGGTGCACGAAGGTGCATAGGAGGTTGTCGGCGGTCTGGGAGACCTGAACGACCAAGGCAGTGGTTGGAGGGGCCTGGGCGGCGACCTGTGCTACTGTCGGGGAGAGAGGCTGGCTGTGGGCGGCAACAGTCGGGGGGGGGGGTGATGAACCAGGGTTTTGCCAAGGTCTTGTCAATCTATAAGGTGGGCTGACAATCTTCGAAGCGACCTCGGATGAAAATCCTAATTAATCAACAATTAACCCACAATACGAATAAAGCAATTAATATAAAAATGTGGAGTTAAAATTTATCATAACTTGACAACTAAATGTGTATAGGTGTAAGCATGTGTAGAGGTCGACCTCAGGGAGCAACCGGTAGAAAGGGGGCAAACGAATGCGTACAAAAATTTTGTCTTTTATCTCTTGTCTATTTTTATTATTTTTGTGAGTTTTTGCTTTTTATATTTTTATATTTTTATTTTATAATTTTGTATTTTTTTAATTTTTTAATTTTATACTTTCTTTTTATATTTTTAGATTTTATATTTCTTTTTCTTTTAAATGCATATATATAGGATATATAAAGCTATATATACAATATAGAATAATATGTTTATAAATACTAATAAATATAAATATAATACAAAATTAAAATTCTTTTGTGTTTTATACATTTTTGTAATTTTGTTGTATTTTTTTGAATTTTTGATAATTTTTATGAAATTTTAAATTCAAAGATATCCCAAATAGGGGGTAAAATAAATAATCTAAATTGATTGAATTTTAAAAATAGTAAATAGGTCATGAAATTATTTAATTCAATTTTAATATATATATATATATCTACAAGGAAAATTATAAAATAGAAAAACATATTTTTGGTTTTTTAATGCTTTTTTAGATTTTTATAAAGTTTTTGGGATTTTTCAATTTTAAGAATTTTATTTTTTTATTTCTAGTGAATTTTGGTTATAATTAAAAGAAGTAAAATAGACAAAATACACACACACACATATATATTGGAATTTTTCAAGATTTTTTTATATTTTTTGATATCGTTTAAGCTAGACAGTACAAAATTAAGCTCCTTTTAAATTTTAATAAATAGATAAAATGCTCAAATATGTGAAATAAAAATGGGGCATGAGAGTACATGGCAAGAGACATCTATCCCTATTTTTGCATATTTTTAAGAGCAAATCGCTATTTATAAAAATTATATGAAATGCATAAAAATACATGTCCTGGTAGGGGCATTTTTGCAGATAAAATAATTCCATGGGATCGAATGCAATTTTCACAAAAATATACAATATACATAAAAATTTATTGGACTAAAAATTAATACATAAAGTCGTAGGGGTGTACTTGCAATTTGCCCAGCTCACGTGGGACGACACGTGAGCTGAGCTGGACTGGACCTAAATGCAATTTAAATAAGCTCATAGGCCTTCTTGCAAAATACCCAATTTATTTTGCATGTGACCTTTTATTTACAATATTAAAAATTAAATACACAAAAAATATGTTAAGATGCATTCGAACGGTTGAGATGCCATCAACGGTTGAGATGCATTCATTTGTCCACGTGGCGCGTCCCTGTACGACGATACAGGTTCACCTCCAATAGTCGAGATCAGATCCCTCGATGGAGATCCACGGTCGAGATGGGCTGGATCGAACGACAACTGTGCGTTCTGGGCCCCATTCTTGATTCGACGACGGGGAGGCGACGATGAAGAACATGGAAGAACCCGTGGCGATGTGAGTTTCTTCCGGCCATATCACCCCCCTCCGTCATCCTTAGCTGCTCCAAAATGGGTCCATACACTCCTGGAGGGGACCTCGGACGATTGACAGCTTCGAAACGCACCGGCGTTCGCTAGAGATTCGCCATGAGGTCGAGGAAAGTCAGGGCGCACAAGTACCTGCAATGATTCACAAAATCGACCCTTGGAGGGGTCTAGAGCCTCCAAAACCTGCAAGATAGATTAACCCACACAAAAAGAGGGTCCTGGGGGTTCTGTAGTGTGGAATGGACGAAGGGGTGTGTCAGGTGGTGACCTCCGACGTGCGGCAGAGGAAGGAGGTCAGATCTCCAGATCCACAAGGGAGTTGGGTGCTCTGGGTTGCCTGGGGCGACGAGAAAGCAAAGGGGGATGAGTGACGGTGGTTGGCACGACGTAGGATAGGCGTAAATAGTGGAATGGGGTTCGCTGCAGCAGAGCTCCGGCGAATTATGATTTGGGATTTAAGGTTGAAACTAGGGTCTAAAAGTTAAACTAATTGTAGAAATAAAACACACTAATCAAAATCTACCTAAAAAAGGGCACAACTCATACTTGGCCGGAGACCAGGGAGCAGAGGCATCGCCTGCGACGACCACCTTGGGTGCACCTCCTCCCCTGCGAGCACGCCAGTGCCTCAGAGGACCTCCCCCTATTACGAGGATGCGTGCTTGGTTGAGATAGAGGGGTCTAGGGTTTGGAGATGACCAAAATTGGAAGGAGGAAGGGGGTCCTTTATTTATCAACATGTGTGCTCACCCTTATTCACCGACGAAATGGCGAGAATCAGGCGTATGCATAAGAGATTTGAAGGCTTGGCGTGGCTCATGATGAATCAGTGATCAAATCGTGTAAAGGGGTCAAAGGCGTTTGATGGATGGATCATGCAGGAAAATGGGATGAAATCGCAAGATCTGATGGTTCTGACAAGAGCAGCGCCTGGAGGTTTAGTTGACCAGGGGTCAACATTTGACGCGACCCCATTAGTCCACGCCAATGCACTAAATGACAAAACAGACTGATTTATTATAGAATAAATAATTAAAAATAGTAATCATTTTTATTAATTTTTAAGTATAAAATAAAAAATATTTATTATTTTATTTAGTATTTTATTATGATTTTTATTAATTTTTTGGTGTTATTTGTTAGTAATTAATTTTTAGGGTTATATTTATAAGTATATTCATCTATGTTTTGACCAATTTATTTTTATTTTGTATATTTTATTTTATTATTTTATTCTTTTATTTTATATATTTATAACTTATTATATGTACATGAATATATTTTATTATGTTTTTGTGATGTTATTTGTATAATAAATAAATAAGGGTATATATTATATAGGTATTCTTATAGATATTTTATCTGTATTATTCTATTTTAGTGTATTTTATTGGATTTTATTTTAGCTTATATCTTTAATAGAATATAAGTAAAATTTATTTTTTTGAAAGAATATAAGTAATATTTATAAGAGTATAAAAATATAAAAGAATACATAATAAAAGAATGAATTTCAAGTTTATTTATATACAAGTATTATTATAGGTATTTTGCTTATGTTTTTATATAGACTTATTTTATTTTATGTTTTCTTTGTGATTTTTTTATTTTAATTTGTGTATAAGTTATAAATAATAATTACAAAAATATAAAAAATATGAATTTGTAAAAATAATAAGGAATGAATAAATTGAATATTTTATTCAGGTATACTATACAATCAGGGTCCAAAACCTAACTTTCACACCTTAACTCCAAAAAATATGAAACCACCTCCATTAAACAACTTACAAAAAGTTATATGCAATTAGAGTGATTTCGATACATTTTAAATTTTTATTAGGAAGATATGGGTATGTGAAGTTGGGATTTTGGCTTTTTATTTTGTGTTTAAAATATACATTATGTGTTATTTTTGTGCTAACTCAATTTTGTATTTTTATTTAATTATTATCTACAACTTTCATGTACAAAGTTTCTTTATTTGATGTATTAATAATAAAGAATAAAATGGGGGTCAAAAATGAATTATTGGATGAATAAAATAATTGGGGTTTTATGGTATTTTTGGCTCTTATCTCCCTCTATTTTATTCCTTGTCGATCAACTCAATTCTTGACTTGGTATCAGGGTTTAGGGTCTTAAAATATCTTCGATATTTCATTCCTTTTCTTTTCTTATCTTTATTCTATAATTCTGACATTAAAAACAATATTATTTACAGAATGAATGCAATAAATGATGAATGCTATTTCACACAAATTAATGCTATTTACATGCACTAGCTAGGTTTTTAAGGCCAAAATGATAGGATAAAGGTGATGAAATGGAGATTCATGGGGGGGGAGGGGGTAAGTTAGTGTTTGGTGGGATATGAGAACTCCGATCTAATATCGTTGCTCTGATACCATGTAGAAGAAAAGGATGAAATTACATTAATGAGAGGCCATAGGGGTTTCTCTTATATAGGATAGGAACCTGTTGGGTAAATTACAAGAAGAAGAAGATAAAATAAATAGATAATATGAAAACAATAAGGAAGATAACTAATATCTCAACTGTGGATAACCTGAAGTTGTAATTATTGCCTAGTTTTGGAGAAGGTAATATGTAGTTGGGATGATTTGTTTGAATAGGCTAGCTATACCTATTGGTTTTTTATATAGCTCAACATATTTTTGTTTTAATCAGATGCTTATCTTAGAAACTTGAACTGTAAATCTCCAATTTGTGTGGAATCTATAATTCATGCAATATTTTTACCATACAGAGCAAGCCAGGGAACCACAATTCGCCGTGCCTTCAGTTGGTGCAATTATACCGCATGCTTGGATGTCATTATTCTCCTACCTGCAGTTGCATCTTTTTTCACCTATTGTTTGATGAATACGTGATTCACCGCCTTTATTCTTTTATTTTGGCTAAAATCCTTAGTAAAATACATGTAAATATTCATAGTTCCCATTAATTAACATTCTAGCAACAATTGTTAATAGTATATATTTAACACTTATTTTACCCAAAATAAAAGAATAAAGAGAAAAAGGAAAATAAAAAGAAAAGAAGGATGGATATAATTATGTACAGAGTGATCCTAACCCCGAGACTGGGTCAATATTGACTTGGTCGACAAAATAAATAAGTAGGAGGAGATAAGGATCCTAAGTTATAAAAATATCAAAAAATCAAGACCAAAAATACATTAAACATATTTTTCACCATGTACATATTTCACCTACTTTATTCATCATCAAGAAAATTCCAAATCAAAACACTTCCTTTATAAAAGTTGCTCACAAAAATATAAATTATTTTATAAAAATTATAAGAAAATTATTCAACATAAAAATAAAATATTAGAATGAACCAAAAAAGTCGTAAAAGCCAACTTCCGAGGTTCGTAACTAATTAGAGAAAACTCCAAATGAATCAAACTCACTTTTAAACTTCATTTTATATTTAATACTATTTTTTAAAAATATCAAAAAATATTAGAATAAACGGGTGAGTTTTGGCGTTTGGGCCCCGTTGTATATTTATACTATATATAGGTATTTTTAATTAATTAACCATAAATCCAACTAACTTAATTTCTTTTCTAATATTCTTCTAAAAATGTATGTAAAAATATAAAAATATAATTAAGTCAAACTACCAATAAAACCCGAACATGCGAAGCCACTACCTAAATTTTTCGAACCTCGTAACTCGGCCATATGGACTCCGAATTGGGTAAACTCAGTTTTAAAATTCGTTTTATTTAATTGTCTACAAAATGACACTGGTTTTGCTAAAATCAGAATTAATATGAAAAATGTGGGTTTCAGGATTGTATTAGTATATTGTACAATGTACCGTAATTTATATTATTATTTAATATATTAATACTCTATTTCTAAATTAATAATTATTTTTTTATTATATTAAGTTGTTTAATTAATTCATTAATTGTATTTAATTAAGTATTTATTTACTAATTATGTATTCAACTCTCTAATTATCTTTTAAATTAGTATAAGACTTAATTTATCTAATTAATTAATTTATTTTTATTTTTATTTATTTTTTTCCTCTCACATTTCTCTCTTCTCTCTTCCCCTTCCCCGTCACTCTCTTCCTCCCTGGAATCCAATGCCTCTCGTCCTGTTCCCCTTCTTCTCCACCGGCTAACCGACCTAACGACCGATCATTGGCCGTTAGGTCGGTAGTCCAACCACCTACCTTCACCCTCGCCTATAAATAGCCATCAACCCCTCCGATCACTGAGCATCTGCCAGTTTGCTTCATCCTTCTGCCTGTGAGCTCTGAGTGTTTTCTGAGGAGGTGATAGCTTCGGGAGCTATCCTCATCATAGAGAGGTTTGGGGGAGGACTTCGGCGAGATCCCAACGTGCATGCGAGCTCCGCTCCATCATGTCACGCCTCTGGAGACTGCCTCCTCCGTAGTTGGCAACAATCTAGCAGCTTCTGCGAGCTCCAGTCCCCGAGCGAGAACATCCACGACTTCATCCAAGTTAGGTTCCCCTTCTGATTCATCTTCTATACTTCCATTTTCCCTTCTCTTCTCAATATTTCGATTTCTCTCTCGATCTATCGTCTCTCTGTCTTTTATTTAAATCGATAATCAACTTCAGTTCCAATAAACTTCATCTCGCTCTGATCCGCTTCTCCATAATTTCTCTCATCCCCGATCACCTCTAGCCCCACGGGTTTGAGTCTGGAGCTTGATCCTCTACCATCATAAGCTCCTTCATTCAATTCATGTTTTCTCTGTTACAATCAGATCGAGCCTGGTGCTCGAGTTCGTGTTTGATCATTGCGGTCACTTGATCCATCATGAGAAAGATCAACCATCATAAGCCCCTGGAGCGTGACGCGAGCTCCTGAGATTGAGAAGCAGCTATTCAACGCACAACACTATCAATCTCCGTTTAAAAGCACATGTGCGTGAAACAACCATCTGATTGAGAGACCGCATGTAAAACCTGCATTCAAATCAGATTGAAGAGCTCCGAACGCCGGAGATCTGGGATCGATCGGTTTTTCCTTCGCTGATCTGAGCACGAGAACCACTAGATCGGCATCATGCGATACCGCCGCTCCGTTGCGAATCGCCGCCTGATTTGCAATAGAGGGAAGAACAAGGTGACCTTCCAGATTCAGCCCTAGTTGTACTATCAAGGGCTTCTATCCAAGAGTCCAGAACATGCCACACGTCGACATATCATCCACACGACCATCTTGAATTGTACGACACTCATCTCACCACACGTCGCATCCAGAATCCACAAACTAACCGTTTGAGAATAGCACATGCACAACATGTGCAAAGCTAGATTTTTTGGGCATTTTACGCAGAGACCCCCGAACTATTATGAATTGCGAACTCGTAGGTCCAATTGATTGAAGGACTCACGTGGCTGAGCCCGTGCAGTCTTGGACATTTGCGTACAACACCCTGCCATCTTCTGCTGCTGACGAACATGTCCTGAAGCTGGTGCCAACACGTGCATGAACATGTGCACCTGGGGATTTTGGCGTCAGTAACCCATATACTCTTGCATACTATCACACACATCCCCAGATTCCCTATTAATTACATAAAATCCCCTATTTAGTATATACATTATACTATACATATCCTCTACATAACAAATAAAATACAAAAAAATCCAATAAAATTATGCATAAATACCTTATACTATACTATATACAATATTAAATAATTTTTAAAAAAATAAAAAGATTTTCTACTATTAATAAATCATTTAAAATAAAAATATAACAAACTTTAAAAATCATAAAAAATATAAAAACACTCTTAAAAAGCCTACAAAAATTACTTTCAGTATATTTTACTATATTTTACATAACAAACCAAAAAGAAAATCAAAATCAAATATTAAAATTAATAAAAATACGAAATACATAAAAACTTGTAAAAATCATAACTAAATAAAGAAAAAATACATAAAAATACACAACCTATCATTTTAAAGATAATTTCACCTACTTTTCATTGAAAATAAAATAAAAATATTATCGCACTATTTTCAATTTTAGAAATCGAAAATAAAATCTATTTTATATAAAAACCTAATTTTCAATATTACAAATGAACCAAACCCCATAAAAGTTCGAAAAACTTTCTAAAAACATAAAAATAATAAAATAAAAACCAAATAAAAATTACAAAATACTTAAAAATTACAAAAACAATATAAAATTCATAAAAATAAATAAAATAAAAAATCCTTAAAAATAAATAAAAATTAGAAAACCCAAAAAACCTTAATTCTATATAGTTTAACCCTAGTTTTCCAACAGTTTGTCGTCCTAAGTTCGGCACTCCTGTACTTGACACTATACATCGAAGTTTAGGAATATAAAAATAAAAATAACTTTTCTTCTAAAATCCACCTAGTCGATACAACGACCGAGTTATCATTCAGATCAGGTGTGATTTTCAGATGGTGTCGTTGCCGGGGAGGCAGCGCTAGGGTAGACCGTAGACCTAGGGTTTGGGATTTTCTTTTCACCATCTTCTTATTTTTTTATAACCTTACGGTTTATTGCTTCTGATTTGTGCAACACATGTTGAGTCGTACATCTGAGAACCGATAATCGCATTTTTTTAGCCTTTTGTAATTCCTTGTATGAAAAGATAAAAAGATCAAGGGCACTTGCCCATTTTTATGTTTTTGTATAAGGGGCCCGTAAGGGCATCCCGGCTTGTACCTTCCTCCCACTTTTTCTCGAGGTATGTTTCACCGAGTGCCGTGCACTTGGGGGAACAGGGCACCCACCACAGCTTTTATCGTATCATGATTTTATCGGTGGTTTTCTGTGGCTTTTTCGAGGCTAGGTGCTTGCTTAGGTTTTTCGATTTTTTTCTCTGCTTGCGCCTTCGTAGCTAGTTTTAGAACTCACAACCTAGGTGCTTACTAGCTATATGCCCATATAAGTAATAGACATGCTCCTACACATGTACATAGTAGTAGAGAACAACTTAATGTAATGGCATCATCCATATGAAATAGTATATAACATACTTTTGATGGTCGATCCTCAATTATGTTGCCTCATTGAAGATGTCAATGAGTGTTGTTAGTTGCATGAGCTTCATCCCCACCATGATCAATGGAATATATTGCATCACCAATATATTGCAAATAATGGAACTATAATGCCTAAACTACCTTCATCCTAAAATCCAGTCAACTTCCTTATGGCACAAACACCTATCACTCCCATAGCTAGAGCATTTTACAACCAAGACAAACATCAACAGATTCAACACCTAAGGGCACTAGGACATCCCATTAGAGTTGGATATCCTTTAGTTAGCCACCAAACATCATAGAGAATGGAATCCACGACATTCAAGGGTTATCCAGTTTCAAATCCATCATAGATGAATGGTGAGGGCAATAGTAGGGCTAGGAAATTCAGAAGTTGTTTCACCAAAGAAGAATCCTCAAGGAGACGAGTCGTCTCTCCTTCAAAAAAGGAAACAATTTGTCATAGCCATGTTTCGAGGACTTGAATCCTTGAGATTGTAAAATGATTCCATTAAATAGGGTTATAGTTGGAGGTCATGTGGTGTAATCTTGTTCTCCGTGTGTGGTGATATTGACATTCTTAACGGGAGTTGATATGATGGTGTGTGGATCAAACTCAAGAATCAACTACCTAATCCCTAATGGGTTAATTAGGTTGTCCAAACTAAATGTTCTTTATATTTAGGTCAGTGGTTCTATCTGCACCTTGATAGAATCATCAATTACATATGTTACAAGGTTAGATCCAGGATCCTTTTCTACTGTGTTTTGCTTATAAAGTGGGCTGTCAAACTCGAAAGAGATAGTGACAGTTTACTTTGCAGACTCCCCATGGGCATTTGCAACTTATCTTCCTCTTCTGATATGTTGATTAGAAAAGTGAGAAAAGTTTAGAATTTCATACCATGCGACCGCATATACAGACTCGAACCCTCTAGCGTACCGCATATGAGCTATCCATTGGTTATTTGTTATTGGCGTATACTCGGTCCGAGTAATCCTCATATGTGACCGCGTATGTAATATATCATAAGTTGTTGAGTTGTTGTACCCCACCATACCCGACCCGACACCCGATAGAATAGAACATACCCTCGCACCCTCGACGCTACGAAGCCCCAACAACAACCCTCCCTCACCCTCGATGATGTGAAGCCCTGACCTCATCCCTGCAAGAACCCCTTCCACCTACGGTGAGCTCCGCAAATAGCCGCACCTCCGCCTCTGGTCTGTTCCTCCATCAATAGCTGCTCCTCCACCAAACCTGAGTTACATCTCCGTTTGGTTGCTCTTCTTCATGAGCTCCTCCGCCACCTTATTCTCCTTTGTTTGGCTGCTCCAAGGCCACTGTCTTCTCGAACTCGCATGTGCCCTCCACCAAGGTGCACTCTCCATTTAGCCGTAAATAGTAAATCCTTCCCGATTTTATTTTTTAGGATATACCTATAAGAACACTTTCTAAAATATCTTAGTTAGTTCAAATATATCCTTTTAAGATATAACTACGTGCTTATATCCAATGTTCAGAAAATCCTTTGTAGCATTTAGCCCTAAATATGATTTTAGCTATATAAACACATAAATCCTTTTACAATATTTAGTCCTAAATGCGATTTTAGTTCAATTTTAGTTAACTTTGATTAGGAAAAGTTAAATGTGCGGGAGCATTGGGATCTCCTACTTGCATATTGGTAATCTATACAAATCAATCATGGATTTAGGCAGTGTTCAAATCCTGAGAGCGACCACATATGTGGCCGCATATGCGTGTGCAGACCCTTAGGCGCACCGCATACGTGAAGACCATCAATATGCGCCTCTTGCGAGGCCATTGAAAAAACAAATAAGGTTGAGGATTTAAAAATGGATGATCTTATTGGAAATATAACGGCATATGAAACTAAAATAAATCATAAAAATGACATAATAGATGATAAAAAGAAACAATGAGCATTTAAGGTTGAATATGAAAATGAAGAGTCATCTGAAAGTGAAGAAGAAGATATAACGTTACTTACTAGAAAGTTTAAGAAATTTTTAAGAAACAAGAAGATTATATAAAAAAGAAAAATAGTTCTAACCTTGACCAACTTATTTGTTATAATGTAAGAAGAAAGGTCATATTAGAAAAGCTTGCCCTCTGATAAAAAGGATGAGGAAAAGAAAATTTCAAAGAAACATTTCAAGAAGGATAAAAGAAAGAATGAATTACAGGCAACTTGGGATGATACTAGCTCAAGTGAAAGTGAAACTGGAGATGAAGATCAAGACAAGGAAGCAACAAGTTTAGGACTCGTGGTGCTGGAGAAGAAGTAAATCATTCTTTCAATGAGTTATCAGATGATTTTAATGATCTTTATAAAGAATTTAAGAAACTAAAAAATGAAAATAAAATAATTAAAATGAATATAACTTTGTTGTAAACAAAAATATAAAACTTAATGCTGAAAATAAACTCATATTAGAAGCAAAAGATAAAATGAAAGACACAATTAAAGATCCAGAACAAAATATCTCTTCACTAAAAATTGATTTCGAAATATTACTAAAAGATATCTCAAAGTTTACAAAAGGTAAAGAAAATCTTGATAAACTTTTAGGTTCTCAACTACCTAAATAAAATAAGCATGGGATATACTATTTACAATTTCAGGAACTAAAAATATTAGTTGTAAGTTACCAAAAAAGTGAGTACCTAAAACAACATTAGAAAAATGCTTTAATAATAAACAAGAAGAATATACAAAGTGGAACTTTCACACTACACAAAAAGGAATAACAGTCATAGATATTGATTTCTCAAAGGAATTAACTAAAAATGAGAAATATTATATAGGTCACATAAAGAGAAGGAAGGTGGATGATGGATGGTGTGTGCTCAAAACATATGAAAGGAAACAAAGACCTAAACTATTCATGATGTGGGTATCACAAGGATGAGGATTAAGGATATGTGTTTTCTAGTCAGTTCCAGTGGGGTTTGGGTTTACACGGTTACCTGTTTTTGTACACTTTCCAACGTAGATTGGTTTTTTCTTTGTTAGTTGTTTTAGCAATGTATTGGTCAACTTTTCTCATGATGTAACTATTTGTTGAAGTGGATTTTGTAAGGGTCAGCTAATCAAATACAATTAGCGTCGTTGTATTGACCGCTCACGAAACCCTACTTCAGACAACAATTAAACCACAATAGATATAGTAATGAAAATCAAAATAAATATGGAGTTAAAATTTATTATAACTCTACAAGAGATGTGTAAGGTGCAAATATTTTAGAGGTTGAACACAGAGAGCACACGTGATATATCGGGAAATCAAATCCAAAATTTGTCCTCTTGTCTAATTATTTTCTTGTGTGGGTTTTAATTTATATTTTTCTATGGATTTTAATTTATATTTTTTTTTATAGTTTTTGATTTTATAATTTTTATTTTCCTTTTTTCTTTTTCAGATTTTTACTTTTCTTTATCCTTTTCTTTTTAATATATATTATAAGAATATATAAAACTATATATACAATATAGGAACATACAATTATAAATGCTACTAAAAATAAACAAAAATTTCAGAATAAAATGTTTTTGTTTTTATATAATTATCTAATATTTTTATGATTTTATATATTTTTGCTAATTATATATATAAAGTCAAAAATATCCCAAAATAGGGATTAAATAAATAGATTGATTTGAAGATTAAAAATAGCAAAAAGAGTTAAAAATTCCTTAAAATAATATATATATATATAATAATATAATAAAATTACATAATAGAAATTAATATTTTTGGATTTTTTTGTGATTTTTTATTTTTCTATAAAGGATTTTAAAGTTTTTGATTTTTAGTCTTTTCCTTTTTCTATTTTTAGTGGTTTTTGGTTTGAAATTGTAAAATATAATAATAAATAAAGTACATTTTCTTGGAATTTTTAAAAAAGGTTGTATATTTTTTGGATTTTTTATTTAAATAAGGGCAAAAGGTGACATTTTGGATTTTTAATAAATAGGAAAAATATCTAAAATGCATATCTAAAAATGTAATATGAATGTGTATGATAGCATACACTTAAACCTATTTTTCATAATTTTTGGAGCACTGATGATATTTTTAATAAATAGAAAACAAGCACAAAATCATCTGAACTAACAAGGGTATTTTGCAATTAGAAATCATGACAAGGTTGAATATGCAAATAACCCAAAATATTACAACTAATATTAAATGTTCTAGCACTAAAATGAAATTACAAAACCTACAAGGGTTAATGTGCAAAATTGCCACCTCACGTGGGATGGCACATGAGGTGACGTTGAACAGACCCCAGTACAATATACAAGAAGCTCATGGGGTACATTGCAAATATTATAAAAATATTTAAACATCCAAAATAAAATATAGGGCTAAATAAAAAAAGACAAAAGGTGGGGGAAAGGTCTGCAATTTACCCCCAATAGCGTGCGTGTGAACGACCAGATCTTCTTCACTTGTCCACATGGCGGCTTCTCAACGGTCGATACCCCTTCGCAGCGGATGCCTAGGATTAGATCCTTGGAGAGGATTCGACGGTCGTGACCCGCAAAATCGAACGTCAACTGCTCGATTTGGCAGAGGCTCTTGATCCAACGGCGGGAGGAAGAACGGCTGAAGAACTCACCTCTGGCGAGCTTGGATCTGATATAGCAGTCGTCTCCGGCCACCTGGAGGTGATCTGATGGTCTCTACTTACTCCTGCAAGCTCCCCGCAACTGTAGATGCCCTCAAAATTGTCTGAGGCTCAGTGATGGAGCCCTGTAGTGCTTCGTCGCCTGGAGGGTGTTCTTAGCTTCATATAACCCTCATATGGGTCCTTCTAGGCTAGCAAAAGGGTTAAGAAGCTTCACGGTACAAGGGACAGAGGGCTGGGCCTTTATTGGTGAACGACAAGGTGGAATGGAGGATGGCGGCGAAGTCTGGTGAAGGGTGGACTTCGAAGACCAGATCGAGGATCGATCTGGGTGGAATCGGTTTCGTGCAAGGTGGAGAAGCGAATGGGAAAGACAATGGGATGATCATGCGTCACGGCATAGGAGTGGTATGACATAGGACAGTGGCCGAAGCTCAAGTGCTTCGACGAGGTTTAATCTTAAACCTAGGCTAATGTGAGTGACTAAAAGCTAAACTAAATATGCTAAACAAAATCTACAACCTCGAGTGGCCAGGAGCCACGAGATGGACCTCATGGCGACGGACCGCCGGAGATGGTGGAAACTCTTCACTCCTCCATGCGCAAAACAGCTAGGCGAGAGAGCTGTCACCTCGCTCAAGCCCTGGAGCACCAATTAGGGGGAAGACATGGGAATAAGGGGATTCAAAAAATTGAGGAATGGCGAGGGGGAGATTATATACAGTGATGAACATAGGGTTTTAAACTAGGGTTTTCAAGCAGACCAAGAGACGTACGAGGAAGGGGATGGGTCCGCGTGATAGGTCAGTGTATTGTTAAGAGTTTTCCTTGAGGAGTCAAAGATCATCGAAGCTCGTATCATGCGGGGAAAAATTGAGAAGGAAGGGGGGATGAACTACTCTGACGCGCCTACGATTGGGGTCAGAGAGTTGACCCCAAGTCAACCGGTGACGAGCCCCGATTGGGCCACGTCACCCTTGAAACCTTATTGGGAAACGGATGTGAAACACAACAACCTTTGAGAATCACAAAACTCTGCTTAAGTCTCCTCAATAACTAGGTTAGAAAAAATCAACTCATATGCAAACCCTTATATCTATGAATCTATCTTGGACAGTGTCTGTGATAAGTAGCTCTCCTCGGTTGAAGTGATAAAAGTTAGTCTTCTCCAACATGGTGAATCTAATTTCCCAATCCAACAACTCTTTCCTTGAGAAGCTGGGTATTCCCTTCGAAGTTCAAGTACAACCAGCTCAAGAAGAGGAGGTGGAGAGAAGAATGGATGGTAACCAGTGTAGCTACCTATCCTAGGATGCTTGACCAGTGTAGCCAAGTCATCTAGCTGTAGGCTCACATACATATGACTTTGAAGCTCAAGCTTGCTTATTTGACTATACATACATACTCCGGTAGGCATTTTATTTTCAATCTGACCTATCCACTTTTTTGGAGTTTTTGATTTTGCATTTTTTGAATACTGTATACAACATCATTTACATATTTACATACAACCCCCTATACTTAGCTTGAGCTATGTCCTCGTAGATCATAGAGAAAAAGAGAAGACATAGCTCATACTAAGTATAGAAAAGCCTATACTACAACGACATTATAAAGAATGAAGGAAGGAATAAACTAATGTATGAGAAGTCGACCATCCCCCCTATACTTAGGATGAAATAATTCTAAGTATATCAGATTGTATTCTACATGTAGGGAGGGTCGAGTGTGGGAATAAATAAATCACAACTCGATCTTTCTCCCCTATAGACAAAAATCATCAAGAGAGGATACAATGGAGGGGATCAAATAAAAAGAAATCGATAAAAAGAAGGAAAAAATGTTGGGTGGATGTACGCATCACTCCCCCTATACTTAGGGTAAAAGATCCCTAAGTATAGGCAACACAAAAGTAATGAAACAAAATGAAGAGCAAACACTCAACTCGCCCTCTTCCCCTATACTTAGGACAAAGTACATCCTAAGCAAGTCAAAACACACGGAATGAGGTGGATGAGCAAAAATGATAGATGGAAGGAAATAAAACGAAAGCAGATATATAAAGAGATGGATATACATAGATCAAGAAGGTAAAAAGTGTACCTTCTTGCTTGAATGCTAATGAATGGATCTAATAAGGTGCAAGTCGATATCAGGATCATCAGCAGAACAAACCAATCAGGATCGACCTGATGAAGGTCCTCAGCAATCTCAGAAGTGGAAGGCACGAACTGGTTAATGGAAGTAGTGTAGTCATGTTTGGCCTAAAATGTCTCAACTAGGTCAAAACAGAAAGGCCCGAATTCCTTTATGAAAGAAGTAAGGTTAAACTTGACCTGTGCAGTCTCTACTAAGTCGGCCCCCGCTCTAAGGTGTCTATAGTGTAAATATCGTGGATGTCATCAATGTATTGCCACTCACCGGAAGGGTAAACTCCAAGGTCTATGTCGTCTGAATCTTCCTCACTGACGTGTCAAAAAATCACCCTTTTTAATTTGATTAAAAATGTGTGCGTGTCCTTTGCGTTGTAGTCGAGCAATCAGGATCGATCAAAAATTAACCGTACGAATCTAATAATCAACGAATGAATTAATGCGTGGTTTTATATTTTTTAACCTAGACAATCCCCAAGGTCGACTCAAGGAGGCAAAGGAACAACTTCAGATCAGATTAGGCGAATTAGATCATGATTTTCCAAGTGGGATTTTTTTTGTAATTTTTTATGCGATAAAAATGCCAAATGCAGAATGCAGACAAGTTAGGTTCATATGAAAACACACACCTTGGCTAAATTAATTTTAATGTCAAATTAATCCAAATTAGCCAAATTATATTTTTCCTAAAAACCAATCCAATAATGAATGCAAAAAGTATTTTTTTTGAAATTTTTGGACTTAAGATGCAATAATGAAAAATGCGAACTTTTTTTGGGGTTTTTATGTAAAATTTTCATGCAAAAAAAATGAAAAAATTATGAAAAAAATACTAGAAGTGAAATGTGATGAAATTAAGTTACACTGTTTTTTTTTGAAATTTTCTGATGATTTATGATTTTTTAATGAATTTTTTACTGAAAACATAGTGATTGTTAGTATTTAATTCCCAATCAATCCACAAAATAAAATCATATAGATACAAAATTATCTCAAATAGATGTTTCAATGAACAATCCAGGAGAGTTGAATTTTCGCAAAAATATTATTTGTAGATTTAATTAAAAACCATTTACAAAAATCACTAAATGATTTATTTATGCAAAGGACACATCTGATTTAGATGAAATTTGGACAACAATTAAATAGCACTTAAAGGCATCATCTACAATTTTTGCACAATTTTTGGTGCAATATTTGAGTATGAGCGAATTTAAGAGCATAAATGGGTAAAATATCATTGAATTTCAAATCCGATTTTAATAAATAATCAGATGCTCACAAAAATATAAATAAATAGTCAAAATGTACATAATTAATTTCTAAACAAAATGCTATTTTTGTATTAAAAAAATGATGCGGGATGAATGTCCAAATTAGAACAATAATGCAGGGGTGTCTTTGCAATACATTATTAAAACTGAACTGAACAAAAATATGCAAGGGAAGATTTTGCAATTAAATAAACATAACAGACTAACTATGCAATTTCTTTCAAAAAATAAAAAAAAAATAAATGAACCTTCAATTCCAATCACACACTAGGGCAAAAGAGTGCGGCTCTTGGGGAGGCGCCAAGGGCAAGCGGACCTGGAGAGCAGCGGCACGTGCGGTTGGGATGCGCGCGTGGGGCGGTTGGGGTGATGCAGTCGGAGCGTCGGACGTTGTCGGTGCGATGACTGGAGGGTGGGGCCACGTGGCCGCCTGCGTTTGGGAGCGGTTGAAGGGCAGGCTGCTGGCTGTGGCGACCACAACGAGGGATGGCTGGCAGCGCCACGATAGGAGTGAAGGTGGAGGCGCGACGGGGCGACGTCGGCAGGGAGGCATGGAAGGGGCGACGCCCGCGCACAGGGGTTGAGGAGCGTAGCATGTGGTTGCACAGGTGGTCTGGGATGCGGGCCGCTGGAGGGACGACGTACGGCGGACGGGGCGACCTAGGGCCACGCGGGCGGTGCGGTGCGTGGGAGGAGGCCGGAGCAGAGGGTCGTCGACGAGAGGCTGACGGAGTAGCGTGCTCGGTGAGGTGCGGGTGCGACTAAGGAAGACTGCCAGGGGGAGGCGGCGATGGCTGCTTCTTCCCATGTTCCTCTTTTTTTGTACTTTTTTGTATTTTTTTAACAGGAAAAAATGTAAAAAGTGAAATGAAATGAAAATGTGGTGATGGTAATGTATGATGGTGGTGTTTTTTTTATGAAAATATTTGGTGATGAATAAGGGAAAAAAATTTTGTTAGATAAATAAATTACCAAAAAAAATGAGAAGAATACTTATGTGGAATATCGTCGGAGGGTGGGGCTGCAGTGTGATGCCTCCGTCGTGGCCTTGATCAGCTTGGCGGAAAGCCAAGAAGCTAGGCAATCCCCTTGTGGAGGGATGCTACGTGAACAAGGCCCGCAGATCTCTCCTGGACTCGTCGTCGCTCAACACCAATGGATGAGCTGTCACCTCAGAACCTTGGCGGAGTTGGAACTCTTCTCACTCGTAGAATGGCGGATGTGGATGAATGAAGGAGGAGGTGGGAATAAAAAGGAGGAAAGGGAAGTTGGAAAAGATGCGGAGAAAGTGGGGAGAATGGGGAGGTGACTTGAAGTGGGGAACAAGTTGGAGTAGAGAAGAAGTAATAGGTAATAAAATAAATAAATAAATAAAATAAAGTAATATAAGTAGGCTACTAAAATAATGAAGGGAAAATAAATAAAAGAAAATAAATAAATAATAAATATAAATAATTAATTAAAATAAATAATAAATATAAATAATTAATTAAAAAATAATAAATAAAATAATAAATAAAATAAATACAACAAAATAAAAAAACAAAATTAACAAATTAATAAAAGGGTGACACGTGGCGGCTCTAGGAGCTGCCACGTGTCGCACTTGGAAAAATAAAAAAAATAAATGTAAAGAAAATAAAAAAGAAATAACAAAAGAGTTCAAATCAAAAAGTGCTCAACACGAAAGTTGCTTGTCTCAACAAGATCTACAACTTTCACGAAGGGCTGAAAATAAAAAGAAGTGATATGTACTTTTGGGTGGTACCTTATAGATATATAATACCGTATTTTATCTTTTGTAATTTTTTTGATCATTGTTTGATAAGAGAAAAATCAAAATAAAAATAGAGAAAATATGAAAGGAAAATTTACAATTTAATATAATTTTTTAGTTTCTTAATAATTAAGAAAATAAGAGGATAAAATACATGGGCAAAAAGGTCAATATGTACAATATATAATAGGGGCCCAAAACCCAAGTTTCACATACGATCTCCGATTTTTATAAAATTGGTCTTGTTTTGAAGGTTTTTGAATGTATATTACTTTAAAATGAGTAGACCTAAATCGGACATTGTATGAGAGAGATATGCACATTTTAAGGTTCATGGTCTCAAACTTGGATTTGGGTTTTATTGGACCATTTTACAAGATAGTATTTTTTTGATATTTTTCCTTAATTAGTGTTGGTAATATATACACTATATAGTTGATTTTATTGGATTTGGAGTTAATACAAAATAGATACAAATATGGTATTTACAAGTGATTTTTACAAGTGATCTTGGCTCCTTATATAATGCAAATGTAAATGTTAAAATGCATATATTATTTATGCTTGCATAAATGCTAATTATGCAATATAAGTGGAAATATGCAGCTAATTACTCGGGAACAAAGCTCTATTTTCAACTTTTAGAGTGATGAATTGCAGATTCATCAACCCCCTATACTTAAACCTTGCTCGTCCTCGAGCAACTAAAATGAAATGAAAAAGTGAAATGAAATTGGGTTCCATACCAAGGTGATTAACACAAAATTCACGGGGGTCTAAATTAGTGTCTCACACAAGGCGGAGACGACCGTCGCTGTGGCGACCCTCAAATGAATCTCGTATTTAATAAAAAATTAACCCACACTATAGATATCAAACAATGACAAGCAATGTGAAGTTAAAATTTATTTTTAACTCTACAAACAAGGTGTATAGCAAGCAAGTATGCAGAGAGTTCGAACACATGGAGCAAACAAGGCAGATACACAAGTGTGTGTGAGTGAATGTGAGTATTGTCTACACTATGCAAGCAAATGTTTTTGTGAGTTTTTGAAATTTTTTTATTCAATATTTAATTTTGTATTTTGATTTTTAATTTTCTGATTTTTATATTTTATATTTATATATTTTTTTTCAATATTGGAATATATAGACAAGGTAATAACTGAGGTGCTACAATATTTATAAAAATATGCAAAAATAGCCAAAAATTCAGAAATAAAATCTTTTTGGTGTTTTTATAATTTTTTACTATTTTTGTGATTTTTTGGTATTTTTCAAAATATTTTTGGTATTTTTAAAAGGCAAAATAAAGGAAAACAGTGAGTAAGCTACTGGCTGGGGGTAAAATGGAAATTAAAAATATCAAACAGCCACAAAGTTTTTCCAAACTATTTTTAAAATAAAGAGGATAAAATATAGAACCTACAGGAGTTGAGTTTGCATTTTTTAGAGTTTTCTATAATTTTTTATATTTTTTTGAAGTTTTTGAGTATTTTCTAATTTTTAAGGTTTTTCTTTTGAAATTTTTAGTGATTTTTGGAATGACACTAAAATAGGTTAAAATAGATAGTAGGGATTTTTTTGGAATTTTTCGAGGTATTTTAATATTTTTTGGCATTTTCTAAGCTAGACAGTAGGTAAAAAGCGAGTTTTTGATTTTTAATAAATATGAAAATGCTATAAAATCAAAAACTAAAAATAGGGCGTTAAAGAACAAGCACACATGAGCTTAAATTGAATTTTTGAGAATTTTTGGAATTAAAATGATGCCCTAATTAAATAGATCAAGCAAGCAAAAATGTCATAGCCTAGCAGGGGCTTATATGCAAATATCCAAAAGTACAAGGGCATACAAGTAATTTTCCACAAAACTTAACACTGAATATTTAATTTTAAGGACCAAATACAAAATATCAGACTCGCATGGCGCGCATGACAGGGACTAGAATGCGATTTCAACAAAACCCGAAGGTACACATGCAATTTTACCAAAAATTTAACATTTAAACTACAAAAATGTTAAACGGGTTAGGAGGTCCAGGTCGACATGCCTGGACCTTAGGGAGGCGAAATGGAAGCGAAACGAGGTGTGGCGGTGATTGGCCGGAGGTGCGCGACGACCAAGATGATAATTTGGAAGATTCAAGCGACGATCCTTAAGTATTTTTGAGGGTTTTTAATCCTAGAACTAACAGGAATAAAATGCGAATGAGAAATAAGAGGAAGGAGGCCCTCAATGGCCGGAGCCAGAGGAAATGAGGTACCTCGACCGCCGGAGTTGGGGGAGGTGGTGGAGACGCCTCCGACCTCGTACGCCTTGGCTGAAGGGACCACGGTGGAGCTGTCACCTCCAAGAATCCACAGAGCACAAGAGAGGCGATGAGGGGTGGACCGAAGGGACTCAAATTCGAATGGAAAATGGAGGGCGCCATATATTTGGTTTGACCTAAGGTGACAGGAGCTCAAAGATCGAAGCGCCCGAGGCGTTGTGATGATCCAAATATCAAAACGAGACCTGGGCGTGCAAGACCAATCCTCGAGGAACAAAATTGCTGAAGGCGTCGACACGAAATTGTGATTGGAAGGGCCTCGAAAAAATCAATAAAAAGAGACAAAAACCATTCTGACAAAGCAGCAGAGGGGGGTCAGACAGTTGACCGGGGTCAACTGTCCAAGCCCTCTGGTCCTCTGGAAAAAGTTTTGTTAATTCAATTTAAAATAATAAATGGTATTATTTAATTTAGGTTATTAAATAAAAAGTGTTTATAATTTTATAAACTATTTTATAGTGATTTTTAATAATTTTTATGGAATATATTTTTACAAGTTACTTTTTATACCCTATATAGGTATATTATCTATATATTTTATTCCTTTATTTTTATTTTGGTATTTTATTTTATTATTTTTGTTTAGTATTTTATAAAATTATAAAATACTTTTATATACTTAGTTGTATTTTTATTTTATTTTTCTGATATGTTTTGTATATTGAATAAAATATAAGTATACTTTATATATGTATGGGTGTAGGTATAATACCTGGGTAGTTTATATATATATTTATTTATTTTGAGTTTTATTTGAGTTTTTATTCTAATTTTTATGTACAACATTATTATAAGTAATATTTACAAAATTATAAAATATAAAATTACAAAAATAACGAATAAATAATAAATTGAATATTTTAATATGTACAAATATACAACGAGGGTCCAAAACTCAACTTTCAAACCGTAGCTCCGCCAAATGCGAAACCACCACCATTAAATAGCTTATTTTATTCTATATACAATTAAAGGTGAGTTTTCTACATTTGGAGTTTTCATTTGTGAGATACAGGCCTGGGAAGTTGGAATTCTGGATTTTTACTCAGATCATAACTTTTTATCTGTACATTATTTTTCAGTGAAATCAATTTTGTATTTTTATTTATTTAATTATCTACAACTTTCACGTACAAAGTTTCTTTATTTGATGTATAAAAAGTGGAACAAAAAATGGGTCCCAAAATGAATAAAGAATGAATCAATAAATATAGGTATTTGGCCCTTATCTCTCCCTACTTTATTCCTTGTCGACCTATTCATCAAGATGCCTAGGTCTCGGGGTTTCGGGCCATAAAATATTTACAATATTTTATTCTTTTTCTTTTTTTGTTTATTCTATAATTTTGGCTTTAATTACAGTATTTTATACACTAATGGGATGCACATGCATGAATGCTAAGATGCTATATTTAAGGCTATTTACATGCGTTTGCTAGGGTTTTTGAGGCCAAAATGATAGAATAAAGATGATGAAATGTGGATTCATCATCCCCCTATACTTTACCTTTGCTAGTCCCTAGCAAACACTTATGCAATAAGTGCAAAAAGAAAAAGAAAGAAAAGAAAAAGAAGAACTTGGATTTAGCTTAATTATCAAACTTGTCTTCACAAAATCAAAGTTTGGAGCTTAAGTCGGACCTTTGGAATTTTAGTGCAGGCGAAACCTTAATGAGAACTGAATTTGAAATCCAACAGTCCTTGAGAATCCCAAAACTCTGCTCAAGTCTCCTTAATAGCCAGGTCAGAAGTATTTCAATTCATACACAAACTCTTACGACTATGAGTATGACTCGTACAGTGTAAGTGATGGTGGCTCTCCCCAACTAGAATGACAAAGAAACTGACTTCTCCGGTACGACAACCCAATGATTCCCCAATCCAACAACTCCATCCTCGAGGAGCGGGGTATTCCCTTCTAAGTTCAAGTGGCAACCAACTCAAGAGGAGGGGGTGAAGAGAAGAATGGATGGTAGCCAGTGTAGCTACCTATCCTGGGATGCAAGACCAGTGTAGTCAAGTCATCCTGTTGCAGGCTCACATATTTGACTTTGGAACTCAAGCTTGCTTATTGACTTTACAACATTTGTACATACTTTGCAGGCTTTTTATTTTTGTACATGCCTGAACATTTTTTGTTCTTCTTTTTTTTGAATACTATTCACAACAGCATTTACATAAGGAGTTTTTCCTCTTGAGCCAGTAGATTATCCCTCTTTTGAAGCTTTATTGCAACCCACAACCTCCTGTCTTTAAACTTCCTTATCACTGGATGGGTTGGGGTGCACTTCCCTCCCTAGAGGAGGACAAATGTTTCCACTTGTGTGCGTCTCATACCGGCAAATCCAATCCCCTCACCACTCTAACTGAGTTGAGCCATGTGAAAGGTGCAGGTGTCCAAGTTAGGTCATTATCAACAAGAGTCGTGCGTGTGCTCCGAAATACTCTACTTAGGCAGTCAAGAATCCATTGAACCAAGTCACATGATCCTCAAAGAATTAAGTCAACTAGACCTGAAGTACCTCAAACCCAGTTCCTATAAGGTTCCTGTTATTAGGTAGATTTTAAGGTCCAATCAAGCTCCAATCTCCGTATTTTACTTAGACTTGTTCAACAATCAAATTCAATCCAAAAAATGCTCATGCTATGCAATGCAGAAAATATTTTTGTGATGCAATTTTCAAAGATTTTGAACTTTTTATGGATTTTTGAAAAGATGATGATGATGCATATGCATTTTTTGTATTTTTCGAAAAGCTTTTCAAGTGTTTTTGGATTTTAATTTTGCAAATGTTTTTGGAATTTTTGAAAATAAAAAGATTTTGTATAAAAGCTAGGTTAAAACTATGTACACGGGAGTGCTTCTTATATCTACAAGAAGTGGGTTTTAAGAATTTACAGGGTAAGTGCTCAATTTTGTAAGTACATAGTGGATTTTGGTGAGATGTTCATATATTCCTCAAACTTATTTGACACAAGCTTTTCGAAGAATTTTTGAAAACTCTAGTCCAAAATAGTTTTTACAAACATTTTGCAAACATTTGCACACATTTGAAAATCATTTTGCAAAGGTTTTCAAACAATATAGACAGATTTTTCAAATATTTTTGCAACCATTTTTCAAACCATTTGCACATCATTTTTCAAACATTTTATTTCACACAAAGAAAATAAATTTTTACAAACCACGCATTTTTACAAAGGTTGAAAATATGTAACAAAATATTTTCAAAATAGTTTTCAATAAATGTTCACAAGGATTTTCAAACTACTTTTCAAACATTTTGCAAGAAACATTTTCACCTGATTTATTATTCAGTAAATAAAAAGACTTTGAGGTACAAAATACCTTTTTATTAAGGATTTTAATGAATTCTAATGAATTATTAGCCATATTATTAGGAAAATACGAAAGTACGAGTTATGGCTAAAGTATATACACAGTATATACGACCCCCCCTATACTTAGCTTGAGCTATGTCCTCATAGATCGAAGAGAAAAGAGAAGACATAACTCGTACTAAGTATAGACAAGTCTAAAGAATAAATGAATGAATGAATCAACGAATGAGAAGTTGACCGTCCCCCCTATACTTAGGATCAAATAATCCTAAGTATAGCAGACTGTACACAACGCAGGGAGGGTCAAGGGTGGGAATGAACAGATCGTACTCGAGTTGTCTCCCCCTATACTTAGGGTAAGATATCCCTAAGTATAGACAAGAAGAGGAGACAATGGAGAGGATCGAAAAGAACAGAACAACTCAGGGTGCACACCCCCCTATACTTAGGACAAAGTACGTCCTAAGTATGGAAAACTGTCTACAAGGGCGACACCTTTTTGATAGATAAAGAAAATAGAAAAAGAAAAGAAGAAAAGAAGAAAAGAAGAAAAAAAAGGTTGACAGATGAAAGCATGATATAGACAGATGATCTGTACAGCGGAAGATGGAAGTGATCACCATGTATGAAATGCAGATGATATGAGTCAAAGAACACATCTCATACCAGAAGAATGGGGGCAACGTCAATGGTCGGTGGATCATGATCTAGATAAAGTTTCAGGCGTTGACCATTGACACGGAAGGTAGAGCAAGATGACGGTTCTGATATGTCAATGCTGCCATTGTCATGTACCTTCCTGACTACATATGGACCTTTCCACTTACTCTGTAATTTCCCTGGGAATAATTTCAGCCTGGAATCGAACAACCATACTATCTGATCTGGCTCAAACTGTTTATGGATGATATGTGAATCGTGCCATGTCTTCACTTTCTCCTTGTACTGTAGGCTGTTGGAAAAGGCTGTATCTCTCAGTTCTTCCAGGGCTGCCAATTCTGCTCTTCTCTGTTCTCTTATACTCTCAGGATCTAACAGTAACTCAGTGACTGCCCAAAAAGATTTGTGCTTGATTTCCACTAGCAAATAGCACGGCTTGCCATAGACGAGTCGAAAGGGAGATGTCCCCAATGGATTCTTGAAAGAATTCCGATAGGCCCACAAGACCGAGTTCAAAAGCTGTGACCAATCCTTTCGGTCGGAGCGGACAACTTTCTGCAAGATCGTTTTTATCTTCCGGTTCGATACTTCGGCAAGACCATTAGTCTGAGGGTGATACGGTGTGGCAAACCGATGGTCAATGCCGAACTCGTATGCAAGGGCCCTAATCTTGTCATTGATGAAATGAGACCCCCCGTCTGAAATCAAGACTCTAGGTACCCCAAACCGTGAAATGATATTTTTCCTCAAAAACTTGCACACAGTTTTAGCATCTGCGGCTCGGGCAGGGATGGCCTCAACCCATCGGCTGACATAATCCACATCGAGCAAAATATGCTCGAATCCCTGACTCTTAGGAAATGGGCCCATGAAATCAATCCCCCATGCATCAAAAACCTCACAAAAGTGAATGGGTTGCATGGGCATCATGTCTCTCTGTCCGCAGGTTCCCATTTTCTGACAGTCAGTACACCTCTTCACGAACTCATCAGAATCCTTGAAGAGAGTAGGCCACCATAGGCCGGATTGAAGCACCTTCTATGCTATCCTTTTTCCAGAATGATGTCCTCCTTCCTCAAGCTTGTGGCAGTATGTGAGGACGCTATGATGCTCTTCTTGAGGAATACACCTCCTCCAGATGTTGTCCCCTCCCTCATGATAAAGGACGGGGTCCTCCCAATGGTAAAACTTGACCTTCACCAGGAAGGTCTCGAGTTTCTGCCTGGGCCAACCTTGTGGGACCGTCTTGGCAACAAGATAGTTCACAATGTCGGCGTACCATGGGAGCGAGGTGATAGCCAAGATCACCTCATCTGGAAATGTCTCTGTGATAGGTGCGCTGGGCTCAGATTCCTAAAGATTCTCCAATCTGGAGAGATGATCCGCCACCACATTCTTGACTCCAGGCTTATCCTTAATCTCAATGTCAAATTCCTGGAGCAGAAGGATCCATCTGGTCAGACATGCTTTGGCATCCTTCTTAGCCATTTAAGTACCGGATGGCAGCGTGATCAGTGTAAATAGTCACTCTAGATCCGAGAATATAAGATCGATACTTATCCAGAGCAAAGACTACAGCCAGCATCTCTTTCTCAGTCACAGTGTAATTCCACTAAGCGACATCTAAAGTCCGGCTGGTATAGTGAATGGCAAAAGGTAAACCATCCCTCCTCTGTCCAAGCACAACCCCAATGGTAAAATCTGAAGCATCCGTCATGATCTCGAATGGGAGAGACCAATCAGGCGGCTGAAGGACAAGAGCAGAAACAACCATATTTTTTAGAGTCTCAAAAGACACAAGACACTTATCACTGACAATGAACTCGGTGTCTTTCGTCAGCAGATCAGTAAGCGGTCGGGCAATCCGACTGAAGTCCTGAATGAACCGTCGGTAGAAACCGACATGCCCCAGAAAAGACCGCAACTGATGCAGATTGGACGGTGGATTGAGTTTTCTGATGATATCCACCTTGGCCGGATCGACCTCCATGCCCCCGTTGGAGACGATATGACCAAGGACCGTCCCTTGAGTCACCATAAAATGGCTCTTCTCCCAAGATAAAACAAGATTGACCTCAATGCAGCACTGAAGCATACGGTCTAGGCAGTCAAGACAAGCATCGAACCCGTCGCCATAGACCGAGAAGTCATCCATGGAGACCTCTAAACAGTCACACACCATGCCCGAGAATATGGACAACATGCACCTTTGGAATGTCACCGGAGCGTTACATAGACCAAAGGGAATCCGTCTGAAAGCATACGTCCCAAACGGACATGTGAATGTCATTTTCTCCTGGTCTTCGGGCGTAATGGCCACTTGATTGTATCCGGAGTACCCGTCAAGGAAACAATAGTGACTCTTCCCAGCTAGCCGCTCGATAATCTGATCAATGAAGGGTAGCGAGAAATGATCCTTCTTGGTGGCCTCATTCAATCGTCTGTAGTCCACACAGACCCTCCAAGAAGTGGATACTCGGGTAGCGATCTCCTCTCCAGACTCATTGACAACTGTTGTGATACCTGTCTTCTTGGGTACCACATGTAGTGGACTAACCCATTTGGAGTCGGAGATGGGGTAGATAAAATCAGCACTCCACCACCTCGATATTTCTTTCATGACCACATCTCGAAGATTCGGGTTCAGCCGTCGTTGGAACTCACGTGACAGCTTAGCGTTGTCCTCAAGATAGATGTGGTGGGAGCACAGATTCGGGCTCAGCCCCTGGAGATCAGCTATACTCCATCCTATTGCCTTGCGGTTTCTTTCAAGAACCTCCATCAGACGAGATTCTTGCTCTCCAGTCAAACCTGCTGAGATAATGACTGGGTGCATATCTGGCTCACCCGCAAGGAATCTATACTTCAACGACTACGGCAGAGGTTTCAGTTCTAGACAACTGGGAGGTGGCAGATCTGGCTTCTGATATGTCTGTGTGAAGGCAACCAGGTCTGCATGGGAGAACTCTCACTCTGCATGAATCTCTGACAAAGGACGACCTACTGAATCATCAATAAACTGCACTGGCTCGCACTCTGTCATGGTTGTTGGCTCAGAAGGAATCAGACACGGCAAATAGTCATCGAAATCATCCTAATCAATGTCTGAATCTGAGGGATCAGAAGAAGATGAGCAAGAATGAAAATCATCAGCACCACTCGTCCCAACACTGTCAGCCTCAGGTGTATCCTCATCCAGGGGTGTGCTCTCCCGGCTCTCGACTGCCATAAGCTTTAAATATAGTGAATCTGTAGGCAGGGCGAGGGTCGGTGCTACAGGATCTGTCCAGTTGGATTCATCATCTGCCATCACAAAATCACACTCCTGGTGGATGTCTAGCTCTTCCTCTGTCATCTGCGCGGCTTCGCTGGACTGCTCTGAGCATTCTAGTTCTCTGGCTCATGTTTCTTTGATCGTCTCTATTTGTATGGTTTCGCCCTCTACACGAAAACATACCCTCCCACAATCATGATTGGTCACCGCCTTGGCTGTGGCCAAGAATGGACGTCCAAGTATGATGGGGGTATCAGTTACCGACTCAGGGATCTCCATGTCCAACACAATGAAGTCCACAGGGAATTTCAGGCCCTGAATGGTAACGACCACGTCTTTCAATAACCCCTTCGGCCTCTTTGTCGACCTATCAGCAAACTAAAGGACTGTTCTGCTCCTAAGAAGAGGACCAAACTCGAATCGGTCGAGTAAGGTTGCCGGAAGAAGGTTGATTGAAGAGCCGCTGTCTAATAGAGTACGATCAAACTGCTGCTCCTGAATCTCGCATCTGACATAGGGAGCTCCTGCGTCTGGTCTCTTGGCTGGCAGTTTGTTTTGAATGGTGCAGCAAGTGTCATGGGTGAGCATATGGATCTGATCTCTGTATCTCTTCTTCCTGCGGACAGTAGTTGTCTCTTTCAAATTCTTTTTGAAGAAGGGGATATGCTCAGTTGCTTCCTGTAGAGTCAGCTGAATGTGGAATCTATCAATCATCTGATTGTTGAACTCTATCTGCTGGTTCTTTTTTAGATTTTCTTTTTTATTCCCCTTCGCTCGGCGGAGTGCCTTAGGGAAGGGGATGGTAGGGGCCTCCTCAGATGGAGGGCTAGGAATAGGTCCCTGTGCCTGTGAAGGAGGAGAATCCATACAATCATCATCATGCAACACATATGGATCCGCAATGTGAACAGAAACCTTTCCTTTATTCATATTTTTGTTTTTCTTTTTGTTACCACAGTCCATAGATACAAAAGGTGGTAACATCACAGAGGGAGGCTCAACAAAAGTAGATGTGGTGGCTTCAGTACCACCACCGGCACCTGTCTTCGCGGCATCGGCACTGCGCTCTAGCTCCGCATCCAAAATGGTGGCATCAGCACCACCGTCTGCATCTGGTATCACGACGGCCTCAGCACCGTCGTCTGGATCTCCATCATTGGTGGCCTCAGCACCACCGTCTTCAACATCATGATTAGCGGCATCAGCACCGCTACTCTGCTCCTCTGGCGCTCCTGGTTCAGCTGGTGGTTGTCGCTCAGAAGAGGCACCGCCGGCTGGCATCCTACCGCTCCTAGTAGTCACAAAATCAGCATCATACAAAGAAAGAGATATGTCACTCAAATAGTCACTAGGAGAGGTATCCTCTGTAAACTCTACCTGCTCAGACTTCCTTTTCAGGTTGCTCGGGTTAGGTTCAATCTAAGCGGGTATGGCGGCCTTGCCTTTGATGATCTCCCTCATCTCCTGCCGGAATTCATCCATTTCTTGCCTGAAGGATACTCGCTGTTCGGAGAGCAAGCGGGCAAGATCATCGAGAGCTGGGTTATCAAAAACTGGGGCTTGAGAACCGGATGGGTTCCCTTGGGGGAAATGAGGCTGCTGCTGCTGTGGTTGCTGGTATGGATAGTTCTGAGTCGGTTGGGAATAAGATTGATGAGGCTGCTGACGTTGCCTCCACTGCTGTCCCTGATAGGCGGGATGAGGACCATTCTGATATTGAGGTTGATGGGCATACTGGGGCTATTGCTGCTGGCTGCTCTGCGATCCTTGAGCTGGATTTTGCTGCTGAGATGAGGAGCCACCATTACCCCAACGGAATCCTGGATGATCGCGACGGATCCCAAACTGAGGGTACCGATCGTACCAAATCCCATTGACTTCCATCAATGGTTCCTGCTCAAAGGAGGGTGGAGGAAGAACTACCAGTGGCTGCTCCGGCTGGTAGACCACCATCCGAGTGTCTGGAGATGGCGGCTGCGCTGGACAGTACTGTAGCAGTGGAACCGGCTCTGCCTGTATATGGTTGACCTGGCGGTACGAGGTAGAGGGTTGGTTGGAACTGCTACTGCTGGGGTCAGCCCGTGACCTGGGAGGCTGCTGAGAAGAAGTTTGTGCTTCCTGGACGCAAAGGATCCGCGTCTTCAGGTCACTCATCGTCTTGGCAATTTGGTCCATCTGGGCCATGCCTTGCATCTGTTTCTTCTCGAGGATCTCGAGACGGTCCAGTTTCTCACTAATGATACCCATGTCGGTTGTGGCTGATTCGTCTTGGGCTGCGGCTGCCGACGATGTGTTAGGACCGACATCGATCCAAGCGATCCTCTGGAATGATCCTGCTCTTTGCGGGGGCTTCTGCTGCGTGTAGACACAGGCTTGAGCCATCACGGTTGAATTCTCTGCCATGCCCTCGTAGATGGCCCAGACGTCGTCTTCACCCTTTGAAAAGTAGGACCCACCGCAAGAGGCGTTGACAAGCCCCTGCAGCTCCGATGTCAGCCCACAAAAGAAGCTTTGAACTAGATTGGGCTTGGAGATATCGTGATGTGGACACCGGTCGATGAGCTCTTGAAAGCGATCCCAAGCTTCATGGAACTGTTCATTTGGGATCATGACAAAGTTGCTGATCATTACTCTAGCTGCATTTGTCCGGCTGAGAGGGTAGTATTTCTTCAAATACGCGGTCCTGAGATCTGCCCAAGTATGGATGAATCGCCCCAAGTATTTGAGCCAATATGCGGCTCTGTCAATCAAGGAAAATGGGAAGGCGATCATCTTGATCGTGTCCTCGGTCATCAGTCTATCATGGATCGTGTTGCATATCATCTCGAATTCTTGGAGGTGAAGGTGTGGCTCTTCGGTCGACAACCCATGGAATTTGGGTAGAAGTTGATTGGTATGGGGCCGAAGCTTGAAATCTCCATGGATAGGCGGAAGTCTGATCCAACGATGAGTGAGGGATGCGGCTGGATTGTGCAATTCCCTCATAATAGTCTGTGGCGGTCTCTCAGCGTCGAGATCACCTCCTCCTGCATCAGGTCCTCCTCCTCCTCCACCGCCACCGCCCCCAGGTCGGTTTTCTCTCATCTGAGCTATCTCTCGCATGAGGTCACCCATGAAGGTACCCTGGTCCTAAATCTACCTCTACATGGTCTCCAGGGATGCTAGAAGTGAATTGTTGATGGCGGCTTGATCAATGAAGTATGGAGGGCGCTCATGGTCATCTGGATGCTCGCCTCTGTCAGCCATCTCGGGATTCTCTGAAAAAAGCAAAAGAGGCCATCTCAGGTGCTGTCGAATGCCCTGAACTCTGTGATGCACTGAATTCTGAAACTATTGGACTGATAGAAGGAGAATGAGAAGGGTGATTGAGGGGGAACAAGGTGGAAGTAAACTCAGGCTCGGAGAGCGGACTCTCCGAGGTTGTCCTAGATGAATGAGGAGGAGTGCTGGATAGCGGTGCCGACAGAGTCGGCCTAAGAGATCTCCGTCCCATCATCTTGATTATTGGGAAGAGCACGGTGAATGCAGAAGAAGAAGAAAGAAAGGAGAAGCAAAATTGTGCACAATTGTGTTGTGTTTTTAGATCTTGACCTAAATAGAACTAGCAATCAAACACAAAACAGTGGTGAGTTTACCAACTCAACACATGAAGCCGTGAAGGTTCGGCTTTTATCTTGTCGGTTTTAGCTTGAATTCAGGAATTAGTCTTTTCACGAGTCCTTAGAGCGCTACGCCTAAAGGAGAGAGAGTACTGTCGGAAAAGTATTCCCGTACTTGTCCTCCTCCTGTGTAACATGTAGCTTGTGCTTTTTAAGGTCCTTGTAACCCTTCCTGGATCCCTACTCAACCAAAGAATAAGAGGGAGGAAGCCGATAGGCGAAATCGATACTTCGGATCTCGCTCGCAACGGAATCACTCGTGAGCGTGCAAGATCCTACTAGGACGCAGACGGTGAGACAGACACACCCGTGAAGGCGTGGCCTATGCTCGGTACTTCGGACAAGGTCGGTGCTCACACAATAGTGAGTCACCAATGGCGACCAAGCCCTACTCGCCTACGTACGATAGTAGCGCCAATACTTCAAAAATCCAGGCGATATACAAAGCAGCCGCAAGCTGGGATTTGGGCCCTAATCCTTACGAAGCACTCTGCTCACTTGGAAGGAGACCTTCCCATGCAATCTGAATACAAGTGAGGGTGTTACTCTCTCCCAATCAATGAATCCAATTACCAATTTTATTTTTGGTCAAGGTTTTCTTAGCAGTCCCTTTTTTAATTTGTTTGGTGTTATCGCTTCTTTTGAGTTGATTCAAACAAGCGCCTAACGATTTTTGTATTTTCTTGATCCTACTTTGTCCAAAAACAGAGGGAGAATAGAGTCAGAAAATCTAATGCAAGTCGACACTAAGGTGGAAATCTCACCTTTGTGCCTAAATGATGGATGCAAAGCAAGAAGACTTACAACGAATCCCAGCTCTCTCCATGCGGGATGCAAAGCAGAAATTTATAAACCTAACTATATGCCGGTATGCAATGCGGAAATCGTCCTAAGATAGGCAACTGCTAGCGTGAAGAACCACAAGTCAACCACTAGTCCCCAATCCTAGTGTCCGGTCTAGGCTCACCCCTCCTTCTCTCGACACATCGAGTTAGGAGAAGAGCTTGGTGGGATGAGCTCGCGGCGCGCGGATCGAAGTCTAATGACTAACTGTTTAATTAAACTAAGTCCAAAGACGATCTATAGGAACATGCAAAGGTTATTAGTGTGTTTGGACCTAATCTAATCGAACAAGCAAGCCTAAAGCTAAGGGCTCAATCCACAAAAGAAATGAAAATGAAAATAGAACCGGAAAATGACAATCGAAAAATGCCGATGAAAACCGCGGTGAGCCCCCGGGTGAACAAACACCCGGAAATTAGGCCCCGATGTGCCTAAGAGTCCAAGTCCCTGTATTATTACAAATTATGAATCACTCTCTCTCACCAAATAAAATGCAAGCTAATCTATCACTCTCTCTCTCACTCTTCCTGCTCTCTCCTGCCGGCTTGGCTAAAGAACAGCCGGCTCCGCTTCCCAAGGATGCTTCGGATCCCCTAGGCGATCCGCCTCGCTCCGCGGTCCCTCGCAAGAAGACAAGAAAAGGAGTGGTCAGAAAAGCTCAACAAGATATATCAAAAATGCAAGAGAGATAAAATGAAGCAATGTTAGACAAACAACACAATCAAACAAATAATGAGCTACTCGCTGTTGCTCCCCGGTAATGGTGCCATTTGATTAACACGAAATTCACGGGGGTCTAAATTGGTGTCTCACACAAGGCGGAGACGACCGTCACTGTGGCGACCCTCAAATGAATCTCGTATTTAATCAACAATTAACCCACACTATAGATATCAAACAATGACAAGCAATGTGAAGTTAAAATTTATTTTTAACTCTACAAACAAGGTGTATAGCAAGCAAGTATGCAGAGAGTTCGAACACAGGGAGCAAACATGGCAGATGCACAAGTGTATGTGAGTGAATGTGAGTGTTGTCTACACTATGCAAGCAAATGTTTTTGTGGGTTTTTTAAATTTTTTTATTTAATATTTCATTTTGTATTTTGATTTTTAATTTTCTGATTTTTATATTTATATTATATATATATATTTTCAATATTAGAATATATAGATAAGGTAATAAATGAGGTGCTACAATATTTAGAAAAATATGCAAAAATAGCCAAAAATTCAGAAATAAAATCTTTTTTGGTATTTTTATATTTTTTTACTATTTTTATGATTTTTGGGTATTTTTCAAAATGTTTTTGGTATTTTTAAAAGGCAAAATAAAGGAAAATAGTGAGTAAGCTACTGGCTAGGGTAAAATGGAAATTAAAAATATCAAACAGCCACGAAGTTTTCCAAATTATTTTTAAAATAAAGAGGATAATAATATAGAACCTACTGGAGTTGAGTTTGCATTTTTTAGAGTTTTTTATAATTTTTTATATTTTTTGATGTTTTTGAGTATTTTCTAATTTTAAGGTTTTTTCTTTTGAGATTTTTAGTGATTTTTGGACTGACACTAAAATAGGTTAAAATAGACAGTATGGAATTTTTTGGATTTTTTTGAGGTATTTTAATATTTTTTTGGCATTTTCTAAGCTAGACAGTAGGCAAAAAGCAAGTTTTTGATTTTTAATAAATATGAAAATGCAATAAAATCAAAAACTAAAAATAGGACGTTAAAGAACAAGCACACATGAGCATTAACTTGAATTTTTGAGAATTTTTGGAATTAAAATGATGCCCTGATTAAATAGATCAAGCAAGCAAAAATGTCACAGTCTAGCAGGGGCTTATATGCAAATATCCAAAAGTCCAGGGGCATACAAGCAATTTTCCACAAAACTTAACACTGAATATTTAATTTTAAGGACTAAATACAAAATATCAGACCCGCAGGGGTGTCGGCGCAAAATACCCACCAGGGCGCGTGACTTGCACGCGCCTGACAGGGACCGAAATGTGATTTCAACAAAACCCGAGGGTATACATGCAATTTTACCAAAAATTTAACATTTAAACTACAATTTCTGGTACTGAAATGGAATAATAAAAGGGCCGAGGGCCTCCTTGCAAAATGCTCACACCTCACGTGAACAGGTCACGTGAGGTGACGTGGTAGAGGACCTATGTGTAATTTTTTTTTGAATAAGGACATATGTGTAATTATGGAAAGTCTAAGGGCCTAGTTGCAATTTTTACAAAATATTTTAAACTACTAATAAAAGTTTCAAGACTAAAATAAAATTACAAAAATAGCGAGGGTGGCTCTGCAAAATACCCTCGCTGAGGAGATCGAACGGCGCTGGGTTCTTTACTTGACACGTGGCGAGCGACGGACGACCGATGACGCTTCGACGATGCACGGCTGAGATTAGATCTTCCTCGAACGATCGGACGGTGAAGGCGAGGGAGGATCGGACCATGCTTTGCGATCTGGAGCTTCTCCACGATCCAACGGTGCGGAGGCTAGGACCAAGAATAGTGAAGAACGCCGGCGAGGGCGAGCTTCTCCGCCGAGATCTCCGGTCTCCCGATGGCGGTTGAGCTTCAAAATGGACGTGGAGACTCCTGGAGGTCTGCTCTTCCTTCTGGGGCATCAAAGACCACGACGAAAGCCGAGGTGCTCGCTGGCGGTCGGAGAGCTGGAGAGCTTCGTGAGCTCCGGCGAGGCTTCAAATAGCCTCCAGGCGCGAGTGAAGTTCCTTTGACCTGCAAAACGGGTTAGGAGGTCCAGGTCGACATGCTTGGACCTTAGGGAGGCGAAATGGAAGCGAAACGAGGCGTGGCAGTGATTGGCCGGAGGTGCGCTCCGGCCAAGATGATAATTTGGGCGATTAAAGCGACGATCCTTAAGTATTTTTGAGGGTTTTTAATCCTAGAACTAACATGAATAAAATGCGAATGAGAATAAGAGGAAGGGGGCCCTCAATGGCCGGAGCCAGAGGAAATGAGGTACCTCGACCGCCGGAGTTGGGGGAGGTGGTGGAGACGCCTCCGACCTCGTACGCCTTGGCTGAAGGACCACGGTGGAGCTGTCACCTCCAAGAATCCACATAGCACAAGAGAGGCGATGAGGGGTGGACCGAAGGGACTCAAACTCGAATGGAAAATGGAGGGCACCATATATTTGGTTTGACCTAAGGTGACAGGAGCTCAAAGATCGAAGCGCACGAGGCGCTGTGATGATCCAAATATCGAAACGAGACCTGGGCGTGCAAGACCAATCCTTGAGGAACAAAATTGCTGAAGGCATCGACACGAAATTGTGATTGGAAGGGCCTCGAAAAAAAATCAATAAAAAGAGACAAAACCATTCTGACAAAGCAGCAGAGGGGGGTCAGACAGTTGACCGGGGTCAACTGTCCAAGCCCTTTGGTTGGTCCACGTGGACCAACCAGAAAAATCCTCTGGAAAAAGTTTTGTTAATTCAATTTAAAATAATAAATGGTATTATTAGATTTAGGTTATTAAAAAAAGTGTTTATAATTTTATAAACTATTTTATAGTGATTTTTAATAATTTTTATGGAATATATTTTTACAAGTTACTTTTTATACCCTATATAGGTATATTATATATATATATTTTATTCTTTATTTTTATTTTGGTATTTTAATTTTATTATTTTTGTTTAGTATTTTATAAAATTATAAATACTTTTATACACTTAGTTGTATTTTTATTTTATTTTTCTGATATGTTTTGTATATTGAATAAAATATAAGTATACTTTATATAGGTATGGGTGTAGGTATAATACCTGGGTAGTTTATATACATATATTGAGTTTTATTTGGGTTTTTATTCTAATTTTTATGTACAACATTATTATAAGTAATATTTACAAAATTATAAAATATAAAATTACAAAAATAACGAATAAATAATAAATTGAATATTTTAATATGTACAAATATACAATGAGGGTCCAAAACTCAACTTTCAAACCGTAGCTCCTTCAAACGCTAAACCACCACCATTAAATAGCTATTTTATTCTATATACAATTAAAGGTGAGTTTGCTACATTTGGAGTTTTCATTTGTGAGATATAGGTCAGGGAAGTTGGAATTCTGGATTTTTACTCAGATCATAACTTTTTATTTGTACATTATTTTTCAGTGAAATCAATTTTGTATTTTTATTTATTTAATTATCTACAACTTTCATGTACAAAGTTTCTTTATTTGATGTATAAAAAGTGGAACTAAAAATGGGTCCCAAGATGAATAAAGAATGAATCAATAAATATAGGTATTTGGCCCTTATCTCTCCCTACTTTATTCCTTGTCGACCTATTCATCAAGATGCCTAGGTCTCGGGTTTCGGGCCATAAAATATTTACAATATTTTATTCCTTTTCTTTTCTTTTGTTCATTTTATAATTTTGGCTTTAATTACAGTATTTTATACACTAATGGGATGCACATGCATGAATGCTAAGATGCTATATTTAAGGATATTCACAGGCGTTTGCTAGGGTTTTTGAGGCTAAAATGATAGAATAAAGATGATGAAATGTGGATTCATCACAAGGTCATGAACAGAAGGTGAAAATGGAGCTTGACTAAACCTTTGGATTAATAGTGTGGCGGAACCTTTTTGAGATCTGAATTTAAGACCTAACCGACTTTAAGTTCTACAAGTCTTCTCTAGACGCCTCAACAATTAGGTCAGAACAAATCCTCATACTTAAATTTCTGATGACTATGATTCTTACTTGTACTGTGTAAGTGAAATATAGCTCTCCACATCAGAAATGGCGAAGAACCAGCCTCCTCTAACAAGGTAACTCTAATTCCCTGATCTAGCAACTCTTTCCTCAAGGAGCGGGGTATTCCCTTCTAAGTTCAAGTGCGATCGACTCAAGAAGAGGGGGTGGAGAAAAGAATGGACGGTATCCAGTGTAGCTACCTATCCTACGATGCTTGACCAGTGTAGACAAGTCATCCAGCTGCATGCTTCTATGGTATGAGGCTTTGAAGCATATGCCTTGCAAATATACATACTCCGACAGGCATTTTATTTTCAATCAGGCCTGCCCATTTTTTTGGAGTTCTCTCTTTTCTTTTCTTTTCTTTTTTTTGAACTATATACAGGGTGCAACATGTACATCAGGAGTTTTTCCTCTTGAGCCAGTAGACTGTCCCTCTTTTGAAGCTTTATTGCAACCCACAACATCCCGTCCTTAGATGTCAACACCACCAGACTAGGTTGAGATGCACTACCCTCCCTAGAGGAGGACGGATGTTTTCACCCGTGTGATACTCCAAGCTAAAGGATTCTACCTCCTCACCATCTCATCAATGAAGAGCTACGTGCATGATGCTTGTCCAAGTTAGGTCACTGTCTAAAAGAATCATACGTGTGTACGAAATATTCTACTTAGACTAATTAAGAAGACATGTGAACATAGACTTGCAGACTCAAAGAATTAAGTCACTTGACCTAAAAAATCTTAACTCCAGTTCCTATACGGTTCCTATGAAATTAGGTAGATTAAGGTCAAATCAAATCCATCCTCGACATCTATTCATAACTTGGTTCAGAACCCACTAACTTTTCACATTGTATATGCTAGATATGCAGATGAGATGCTGATGACATGCTGTATGGATGAAGTGCAAGATTCTCTCTCTCTCTTTTTTGAATGCAAGGATGATGTGCAAGAGTAAATAAGAAGTCTATATTTTTTTGATTTTTTTTTCAAAAATTTCGTATACCTCCTATGTTACAACAAATTTTACAAATTTTTTTTCTTTCAAAGAATTCTGCAAGTATTATACAAATTATATGTATTATACAAGTACACATGCATTTTACATTTTTTTTTCAATTTTTACCCTCCCAGAAATTATTGTATAATATTAAAAAAAATACGCGGAAGTACGAGCTATGGGTAAAGTATATATGTAATATATACACGCCCCCTATACTTAGTGTGTGTTATGTCCTCGAAGCATGAAAAGCGAGGAAAAAGACATAGCTCGTGCTAAGCGTAGGAGAGCTAAAATTACAAAAAGTATAGAAGTCGACCTGCCCTCCTATACTTAGGCTATGGCAGCCTAAGTGTAGAAGAAGATACAAAATGGGACGGGCGAGGTTAAGAGGGAAATGAACGAGTATACATACAGGACGGACATCGGTCCCCCGTATACTTAGGCTTTGATCAGCCTAAGTATAGGACATGAGTGAGTGTAGGAACCGATGAGATTTGGAGAATGTGTATATAATGATGAAGAGACTTGGGTCACTCTCCCCCTATACGTAGGATCTGGTCATCTTAAGTATATCCATAAAATGAAGTGATATGGAGCCGGGATGAGTGATTCAAATCATTGGGGAGGGAGGGAAAATATATACAAGGAGGAGTGAGAATATACAAGGATCAAGAAGGTTTGTGACGAACCTTCTTGCGTGACCGAGGAGGTGAGGAATATACAAGTGTGTCACTGTCAGAATCGTCCTCAGATGAATAATAGTGATGAGAAGGGATCGTCCAGCGAGGGTCGACACACGGCTGCTTGCTCAGATAAGGCTTGAGAACAACCGAACTGAGTTCACTCATATAAATCACCTCATCCGAACTTGATGAGGACTCCTCAGAAAATTCCTTCCCTGTTATGTTGAAGGAGACTTTCTTAGTCGGTTTTCTAGAACCTGAATTCATTGAGAGGGAGTGGAGAGAGATGTGCCTTGAGGGGTTCGGGGGAACTCCTCGAGGAATCATTCTCAACTTCCTCTCACTAGATAATTGACTAGAGGAGGGAGCAACCGTGCTTTCGGGTGTGGGACAATTTAGTCTTGGTTGTCTGCTTTGAAGGTTCGAGATGTGATGTGGTGCTGACCATGGGTTCCTCATCAGACGAATCACCATATAGATTGTAATATTCCTAAAGGGTCAGCACGCATCTCAAGAAGGTGCTAGTGATCTCAGTTGGCTTGGCATTATTGTGCTCTTGTGTCAGATCATCAAAATGGTCAAGACAATCAGCAAAAATCGTGTCCGACTCAATGACAGCTTCAAGGTTGTGAGTCTTTTATTGAAGCTGACACAATGGTGGTGATGCAAGCAGTTGGTGAAGTGGAGATGTGGGGAGTCTCTGAACCAATGATCGTACGGACAGTCGATATCTCAGGTGTAGTAGAGAGACGTGACTCATCTATCTCTCTGTGGTAAGGACTGTCTGTGGATATGCGGGACACCTTAGAGTAAAGTGTATCAAAGAATGGGTGAGGTCGGAGCGCTCCTAATGCTGTAAAATCGATTTCCTCGAGTATCACAATCTATAGTCGCCTTAGCCAAGGCTAAGAATGGCTTCTCGAGAATAATGTGAGAATGGGTAAACTGTCCTCGGTGCTCAATGTCAATGATTGTGAAGTCTACCTAGAGTAGAACACCTTGGAAAGTAACGATGACTGAAATGTTTCCTCTTGACCGTTTGATAGATCGATCGGCCAACTGAACTATCTCTCTCGACTTTCTGATTGGCCTGAGTTTGAGCTTGTCAAACACAGAGGTCGGGAGGATATTTATCGGAGGGTCATCATCGATTCTTGAATGGGTAAAGATAGTGTCTTTGATTTCACATTCAACCCTAGGCAAGCGCTTCACTTTGCGGCTCTTGGTCTTTCTCTCCATCACCAAGGAGGTGGTCATAGACACTATGTGTCTTTCTGTCCTTGTTCTCTTATTACCCGACCTCTTGGGCATCAACTTACTCCTCACAAATCGTTTGAGGTCGAGGAAGTGATCTATGGCCTTTGCTAAGGGAAGGTTAAAAATCAATTCTTTATCGAGTGCTTCCCTTAGGACATGATCCATTCTTTTTAGGTCATTTTCATTTTCTATTTTTATGAAATTTTTGGGATTTTCAATTTTTTTGTTTTCGATATGTGAAGGAGGGGATGGAGAAAATGCAGACTCAAGTTTGGAGGGAAAGTGGTTAGTAGAAAGGGGAGGTAGAATTGACTCCAGCTGTAAAGAGTGTGTGTTTCTCCTTGTGTTTGATCGGTCTTCAACATCAAATCCACTTACTTCCTTTTCCACTTTCATACCCAGGATGACAGAAATCGAGTGCAATATGTCGATGACATCTCTTAACTTGGCACCAAATGATTCATTCTTCTCGATAAGTCTAGAAATGTCATCCTCCAAAAAATTCTCATGACAAATCATGGGAGAGTTCTGCTCGATTGGAGGATACTGCTGAGATGTTGGTGTCTCATACTCAGCATACCTAGACTCTGGCATGTAATTCTGGGTTGAGTATAGACCATCCGAATGACAGATATTGGCAGGTGCCTTATATGATGGAGTCAATAAAGAGGGGGCTCGTAGATTGAATTCATGAGTCCAATCCCCTGTAGGCTCTCCGAATGTGTGATATGAAGGCTGGTCAATGCAGGCTCGATTACTAGGGTCAATCAAGTCAGGAAGATCATAATGTGCATGCCTCTCCATTCGGTATGTTCTATCGACCATGTTTTTCCTAAGGTTAAGTCGGGATGTGTATATGTGAATTGTTGTTCGATCCCTACTTGAGGTGAGAATGAGGTATGCAGGGGTGAGTAATTCTGCCAGTCATAGGTCTCAGTAGTAGCTTGCTCTTCGTATGGACCATTGATTCCAACAAGCTCTCGAGAATAAGGACAGTCAACCTAATATGGAACTGGACCAGGTATGTTAGAATATGGAGTATGTGAGAAATGCGAAGAAGTGGAGAAGTCAGTTGAAGTTCTGACTTCATAATTGGGTCGAGGTGGAACCGACCACGGGTAAGGGTCTCCCGTGGATGGCAGAGGATACATGGAAGAAGGAGAAGGTGAAGATGAACGGTATATGGTCGAGGAGGAATAACAAGAGGTCTCAGGGTATGGGGACCAATATCCTGACATCTTGAGGAGGAAAGGATGAATGTAATCAGATCGAGGTAGAAAATGTGCAATTATACATGATAACACACACTGACAGACACAAAGACAACGCAAGAGCAAACCCTGAGTTCACACTCAACACGGTGAAGGACCCGAAGTGGGTCCGATTAATCTGGTTGATTTTAAGTGTGATTTTTCAAGCAAATAGCAAGAATTACGCGGCCTATAGGGAAGTCGGCTCAAAGCCGGATGCGTCTCCCCTGTTTAACCTGTCGCCTAAGGTACCAACGTCCTTCCTTTCTTCACTCCTATCGCCAGCTGAGAAGTTCAAGGACTTGCCTCTATCTACCTACCGAAGTAGGCGGAGGCTGACACGGCTTATAACTTCACCCCGGAGGGTTACTAGCAACTTGTCGCAGTGAACCGCTATCTCACCCCTATCCACCTACCGAAGCAGGCGGAGACTACTTGGCGCTGGTCAGTCAAACCTCAAATAGTTCAGCATGTGATATTTGCTAGGATCGGGGTACGTCATATGGAAGGCGTGGATTTGGCTCTATCTTAGGGAGCGCACACACACTCTATACCCTCACTCAGCCTGAAATCAAGGTCAGCGTTACTTTCCCGCAAACATGGGTTAATTTTAGTCAATTTTTTTGGTCCAATTCAATTAGCAGTCCCGATCTTAGAGATTAGTTATCACTGTAATTAATCCACACAAGCAATCTCGTCTACCATCCAGTCCCAATTCCTTTATCCTAAGTTAGAAAAATCGAGAGAGAAAATTAGAAAAAGCCGATGCGATCGAGAAAAACGATGATGAATGCTTGAGTAAGAAGACTTACAGTGCCTCCAGCTCTCTACAATGTGGGATGCAATATCGAATTGAAATTTTACACTATATGAAATGCAAGCGATGAAAAGCCGCTCTCAGACAAGCAAATCTATTAACGAGTGAAGAACAAGTTAAATTTGGCTAAGTTTTGCGGTCTAAGTGCGTCTTTTAATGGTGAAATATGGTCCTAGATATTACGAGTACAAACAGTCCTAAGAAAGCTCTAAGAGCCGCGAGCACAGGTCCAATCCTACGCCAATCAACCGCACAACACACAGACTCTTTTTATCATTTAATTACATACGTGAGAACCCAAATAGGAACCGTTGTAAATGCAGACATTTTTTTTACAAAATATCTCAAAACCACTCAGTTCAAATCGATGCTAGTTCTTCGGCTCGCCCGGAGAACCGCCTTCGATGCCTCGTGTTCCTCGTACAAAAATAAACAATGGTCAGAGAGAGAGATAAACAAAATAGAAAAAATAAATAAAAAAATAATTGGAAAAATGAAATAATTACAAGGTGGTTTAGAGATCAAACTACCCGATTGAATGGAAAATCTTAATCTAATTAATCTAAAATGATCATAAGCTGTTTGCCTTCCCGGCAATAACAGACGTATCCGAATATCGCCCTTTTTAATTTGATTAAAAATGTGTGCGTATCATTTGTGTTGTAGTCGGGCAATCAGTGTCGATAAAAAATTAACCGCATGAATCTAGTAATCAACGAATGAATTAATGCACGGTTTTATGTATTTTTAACCTGAGCAAGCCCCAGGGTCGACTCAAGGAGGCAAAGGATCATATTAGATGAACTAGATCACGGTTTTCCACGCGGGATTTTTTTGTGATTTTCTTATGTGATAAAAATGCCAAATGCAGAATGCAAATGAGTTAGGTTAATATGAAAACACACAACTTGGCTAAATTAATTTTAATGTCAAATTAATCCAAATTAGCTAAATTATATTTTCCCTAAAAACCTAATCTAATAATGAATGCAAAATGTATTTTTTTTGGAATTTTCGGACTTAAGATTAAATAATGAAAAATACAAATTTTTTTGGGGTTTTATGTAAATTTTTCGTGCAAACAAAATGAAAAAATTATGAAAAATTTACTGGAAGTGAAATATGATGCAATTAAGTTACACTATTTTTTGGAATCTTTTGATGATTTATGATTTTTTAATGAATTTTTACTGAAAACATAGTGATTGTTAGCATTTAATTGCTAATTAATCCACAAAATAAAATCATCCAGAACCAAAATTATCCCAAATAGACATTTCAATGAACAATCCAGGAGAGTTGAAATTTTGCAAAAATATTATTTGTAGATTTAATTAAAAATTATTTACAAAAATCTAAATGATTTATTTGATGCAAAGGACCTATCCAATTTAGATGAAATTTGGATAGCACTTAAAGGCATCATCCACAATTTTTACATAATTTTTGGAGCAATATTTGAATATGAGCGAATTTCAGAGTATATATGGGTAAAATATCACTGAATTTCAAACTCTAATTTTTAATAAATAATCCGATGCTCACAAAAATATAAATCAATAGCCAAAATGTACAGAATTAATTTCTAAACAAATACTATTTTTGTATTAAAAAATGATGCGAGATGAATGTCCAAATAACAACAATAATGCAGGGGTGTCTTTGCAATATAGAATTAAAACTGAACTGAATAAAAATGTGCAAGGGATGATTTTACAATTAAATAAACGTAATGGACCAACTATGAAATTTTTTCAAAAAAAAAATGAACCTTCAATTCCAATCTCATGCTAGGGCAAAAGAGAGCGGCTCTTGAGGAGGCGCCAAGGGCGAGCGGACCTGGAGGGCGGCGGCGTGTGCGATTGGGATGTGCGCGCAGGGCGGCTAGGGTGGTGCGGACGGAGCGCTGCGCATTGTCGACGCGACGGCTGGAGGGTGGGGCCACGTGGCCGCCCGCTCATGGGAGCGGTTGGAGGGCATGTTGCTGGCTATGGCGGCCACGACGAGGGATGGCAGGCATCACTACGACAGGAGTGAAGGTGGAGGTGCGACGGGGCGTCGCCAGCGACGAGGCATGGAAGGGGCAACGTCCGCGCACAGGGGCTGAGGAGCGCAGCAGGTGGTTGCGCAGGTGGTCGGGGACGCGGGCCGCTGGAGGGACGACGCACAGTAGACGGGGCTACCTGGGGCCACACGGGCGGAGGAATTTTCTTCAAGTTATGTAGTATTTCGTTTCAATTGATTACATGTTAGTTACTTATATTGCGGTACTAAAGAATTTTGTCCTGGTTAACAGGAGTTACTGATTCCACACCCATTTGTGGGTCGTGACGGTTCACTAGATCCATTAGTAACCCGAGCGGCGAGGCGGCAACCTGTCACACACCATTGCGCTCTTCCTGCTGTGTGAAAGAAAAACAACTATCAGTTTCTTCGCCGTTGTTGGAGAAATGTGTACGGTGATCTCTTGTGCACGGAGAGCCAAGAAACCTCATGCCATCTTCCACGGTTCTTCCGATGCCTTCGCTCCTTCCCAGAAGGTCAAGCGCACAACACGACACCCGTCCACTCATAGACCCATCAACCGCCTCCTCAACGAGCTCAAGTCCACTCCTGACCTCAACTCAGCCATGCATATCTTCTACTCTGCCCACCCCCACCTTCAGGATTATGCCTCATGCTCTTCCCTCCTTTACCGCCTTGCTCGCTCCAGATGCTTTGACCAAGTCGATGTTCTGCTCGACTTCGTCAGGTCGCGTCGCATACGTTGCATGGACACCATCTTCAATGCTCTGATTCAGCATTACGGGAAGGTTCGCTTACCAACCAAGGCTATCGAGCTCTTCCGCAGCATTCCGGATTTTAATTGCCCTCCAACGTTTCCCACAGTGCAATCCCTGAATTTCCTACTTGACGCGCTTATCGAGAATGATGAGCTGCGGGTTGCGGAGGAGTTTCTGAACAAGTGCTCCGAGTTGGGTATCCGTCCAAATGCAGTTTCCTACAATATCATCATCAAGGGGAGGTTGGCGAACAAGGAGGTGGACAGTGCATGCCGGTTTTTGGGCAATATGCGTGAGAGAGGAGTTTATCCTACTGTTGTTACATACAACATGCTTATTGGCTATTTCAGTAGGAGTGGAGATTTGGGGAAGGCCTTGGTGCTGAAACAGAATATGGGTAAGGGCGGTGTTCGGCCAAATGCGGTTACTTATGCTTTGCTGATGGAGGGCTTGTGTTTAGAAGGAAACTATGCCAATGCAAAGAAGATGCTGTTTGACATGGAATATTGGGGTTGCAAGCCTCGACCTGTGAATTATGGGGTGCTAATGAGCGAGCTTGGAAGGAAAGGGAGGCTAGATGATGCGAGGGAGTTGCTTGAGGAGATGAAGAAGAGGAAGCGCAGACCAGATATTGTCATTTACAATATATTGATCAATTACTTGTGTAAAGAAAGGAAGGCTGAAGAAGCTTACAAGGTCATGGTTAAAATGCAACTGGACGGTTGTCAGCCATCTGCTGCTACATATAGGATGATTTTAGATGGGTTTTGCAGGGTTGGAGAGTATGAAAAGGGATTTGGAGTATTGAATTCAATGCTGGTGAGTGGCCATTGTGCAAGGTTGGAGAGTTTCAGATGTTTGATTGTGGGATTGTGCGGATGTGGAAGAGTGGACGATGCTTGTTCTGTTTTGGCCGAAATGGGGAAGAGAGGAATGGTTTTAAACTTGGAAGAGTGGGAGGCCATGGTCAGAGGACAATTTAGAGATGATTTTGATTCAGGTGACACGACTACTTGAAAAGATGAAACCGTGAATTATGTATGGAAGTTCCAGCTTGTCACACCTTTTGATCGGGATATCTAACCATCTTTTCTGCAGATGCTAAAACCACCTCAATGTATATCGTGTTTTGTTTACCCAATTTTTCTTTGTCGTGGATAAACAACTACTTTTTCGATTTTGACGAAGTAGTTGTTTTGATTATGTTACTTGAGGGAAAAAAGTTTTTATTGTTGTAGTTGTAGTTGTTGTTTTGGTTATGTTACTTGAGGGAAAAAAGGCTTTATTGTTGTAGTAGTAGTTGTTGTTTTGGTTATGTTGCTTTGTGGAATGTTGGGTTCTGGCAAACATGTTAGGATATGGGAGATTTCATGCCTATTGCATGATGTGTAATGATAATGGATTTTATGAATGTTGGGAAAAGAATGAGCATTATTTATTCGAAGGAATCCTAGGGCTCTCTTATATAGAGGAAAAGCCCATGGGTAGATTACATAAGATAGATGAAATAAAAATAAACCGAGAAAACAATACATAGACATAATCATCTCTACACTCCCCCTCAAGATGGAGCATAGATATCAATTATGCTCAGTTTGGATGTACACTTTTGAAAGGGTCTTTGAGCAAGGCCTTGGTGAAGATGTTTGCAGTTTGTTCTCCTGAACTAACATGGGAAGTAGAAATAAAGCCTTTCTTAATCATGTCCCGTGTATAGTGGCAATCTACTTCGATATGTTTAGTTCTCTCATGAAAGGCATGATTGTTTGCAATGAATAAAACTGCCTGATTATCACATTGTAATTGCAGAAGAGACACATCTATATATAAGTCAACTAAGACAATTCGGACCCACATCATCTTTGTGCTCCCTTGTGCCATAGCTCTATATTATGATTCAACACTTGACCTAGCAACCGCATTCTGCTTCTTACTCTTCCAGGATACTAGAGGGCTGCCAACAAATACAACGAAGCTTGAGGTGGACTTCCTGCCCTTAGGACATCCTGCGTAGTCTGCATTGCATAAGCTGTGATAGTGAGGGATGCCCCTTTTTTGAACAACAATCCTGCACCTGGGGATGACTTCAGGTACCTCAAGATCATATGAACTGCATCCATATGTACCTGTCGAGGTTGCTCCATGAACTGATTAACTCGACTAACAACAAAGGAAATGTCTGGCATAGTGATGGTAACGTAAAGAAGCTTTCCTACAAATTCTCAGTATCTTCTCTTGTCCACCTACTATGTATCATACTCATATAGCCTCATGCTAGGATCCATAGGAGTGGTCGCATGTCGACATCCAATCATGCCTGTCTCAACTAGCATGTCTGTAACATATTTTCTTTGGGTCATCACAAGACCTTGATGATTTCTGGCAAACTCTACACAACAACAACAAAGTCTTTTCCCACAATTAAGTAGGGTCAGCAAACTCTAACCCCAAAAAATACCGTAGGGTGCCAAGATCCTTGGTGACAAAATGTCTGTCAAGAAATTCCTTTGCCATCTTGATCTCTTGCACATCATCTCCTGTAACAAGAATGCCATCAACATAGTCCATGATAAACCATACCTCTGTGGGTTCTCTGTACAAACAATGAATGATCTGCGTTTTGCCTTGTGTTATAGAATGTGGCTAAAAACCTTCTTATTGCTTTTGCATAAGATGAATCGAAATTTAGCATTATTGGACAACTTTTGAGATGTGAAATTTGAGTGATGCCTTAGAGAATTCCTTATGCATTTTATGAAAAGTTTATTTCGAAAAGAAAAGGAGATTTGATATATAAGGTCCAAAATTTTAAGTTGTCCACCTGCTATATAAAACTGGTATTTCGAACAGAGTCAAATGTATTATCGTTTCCTCATCTCCTATAATTGAGGTCACTCACAATTCTGAGGGAATATTTAGTTCTTAAAGTAAATATTCCTGATATCTTAAAGGAATTTTGATTACTTGGTTGGAATCCTTCTAACCAAGTAACATTCCATTCCAGAACTTACCTGGCAAAGGCATTTCCTATGGGAATCTTTTAGTAAACTCCTCTGTCCCACTGTGACTAGAACGTATATATCATATGTTATTACGCGTACTATCAGAGAGATAGAATAAACATGAAGAATACCGAGATTTTATGTGGAACCCTACTCCGTGAGGATCGGGATGACACTACGGGAGAACGCCTCAAAGGGCTTGTGTTTTCTTTTCATCTGATACAATGGGTTTGGAGCTTCTTATATAGCCCACACTGACTCTCCAAATCTCAAATAGCCGATGTGTGACTAAATCACTGGATATGGTAATTGGACCATGGAGGGATCCATTTACCCATCACTACAATAACGCATACTCCAACACTCCCCCTCAAGTTGGAGCATGCAATGCTCAAGCTTGAACAAATAGAAAGAAATCAGTCAAACTCACAATACAAGGCACTACATACAATATCAACTAAACACATACTCTACTGCAGGTTGCTGTTGAGGACACTGCTTCTCATGCCGTGCTGGTGAGGAACTGAAAGGCTGAAGTGTGAGTTGAACTGGGTCTCCTCGTCAAAGAACATATGCTCTGTATTGTCTGTCAGAGTCACTGAAACTGGAATGAATCTCCACCTGGAGAACTCTGACCCGCAATTACTACATCTCTTTGAAGGGCAGAACTGGAAAAAGGCATGGAAACATCCTCGTCGGAGTCCACAGTCGCTGGAGAATGGAGTCTGAAAGTGTCCTCATCGGAGAACTGGGTCTCTCCCATATTGGCTCAGAGAATGGGATCTCTAGGAGTTCCTATGAAACCATATGAAAACCCTAGCCTACAATGGTATAGAGAATGTGATCTCTACTCTGGAGTCCCTATGGATCACATGAAAACCCTGAGCCGATCAAATCAAATATGGAGACCTCTCAAACAAAGAACGCACACATGTGCTTCTTGAACTAAAGACTCTGAATCGATCTGTTGAGTCTGAGTCTGACCATCTGTAGATTCTGAAATCTAAAGAATCTGAAGAACTGGAGAGTCTGAATCTGACCTGTAGACTCTGAATCTGAACAATCTGTAGAACTCTACATAATACTCCCCCTTTCTCCCATACTGGTTAGAAAACAATGACGCCGACCAAGTTAGGAGAAGACATGAAGATGGGAAAAACCCAAAAAAATTCTTTTTTCGGCTATTTCCTCCTTTTTTTAAAAGTATTTTCACATACCATTTTTCTCCTCTTTTTGTACGCACCTTTTTCCAAAAACAAAAATAAAATAATTTCCTTTTTTTCACGTACAACTCTCCCTTTTTTTGTACGTTAGCCTCTTTTTTTAAAGCCATTCAATTTTTTTTCGGCTTTCATCTCTCTTTTTTTCCATACGACCCACTTGGGCCCCAACATACAGCTCCTCTCTCTGTCTCCTTTTTTAAAGAACTTTGGCCCAACTCGGACCCAAAAAGGACTCGCCCCCCTTATTTTAATCACACTGTAGTCCAATTGGGCTTAAAAACACATCCTTTTTTAGCTCTCCTTTTTTTTAATAGAAATAACACATTAGATTGTTATTCAATACCAAGAAAATCCCAACATGGGAACAAAACATGAGAACATTCTTCCTTTTCATTACAAAGTTATTGCATGGAAAGAAGGAACTCACATCAAACACACTTCCTCGGGCCAAGAATAAAAAGAGAAGCAAAATCATATCATCCTCACATCATAAGACTCAACAGGTTGGTCACAAAAAGAAGTGACATGGGACGCTCTCGAGCATAGGAAAACCCAAACCCACTTCTTCCAACCACCACACCTTATGCATCACAATTACACTCATGTTCCCTCAAATCACTCACCTATACTCGGAAATATAGATAGCTATATACCTATAACAAATAAATACCTGGTAGAAATGAAGCAAAATACTGACGACCCATAATCTATCATGAGTTGATCCACAACGAAGGGTCGATGTCAAAATCAGAAAACTCATCTTTTCCATCAACAATAAGCATGTCAAAGCCACATGCATTATCTAAAGATGAGTACACGCAAACACCATCACCAAGCATGCTGTCGTCCAAGAGCGGCGAGTTGTCGAACAGAGGCATGCCGCTGACCATGGAACCTAAATCGTCGGAGAAGAATGAATCCACATTGAATCCAAAGTCGGATGCAAATAGATTCTGCGGGGTAAGGGGGGCATGGTCGAATGGAACGACAGAGAAATTGATGCAATTTATGCCCAGTTCGAGGGGCTAAACAGAATGTTACCTTGAAAGAAAGAATCTCAGGAGACTTTTTGCAATTTGTTTTTTTATTTATGTAATTTTCTATTTTTTTTGAGTCCATAAGTCTAGGGTTTTGTTCCTATTGCTATAAAAGGACCCATATGGGGAAAAGCACGACAGCTTTTGGCATATGCAAACAAAAAAAACCCTACGGGCCCTACCTTTTCTTCTCTCCTCTTCCTTCCCTCTCTCCCGAAACCCTTCCTCTTCTCCTGCCGTTTCCCCCATATAACCCTATTCTTCTCTTTCCTTCTCCTCCCCCCCTCTCTACCGTCACCAACTCGCCGTCACCACCCCCACGGCTCACCGCCACTCCAAAGCCGCGCCGACCACTCCGCCATCCCAACCTCCATCGCCTCCAGACCCTCAATCACAGCAGAGCCACATTCTGTTCACTCTGCCTACTTCAAAAAGCCGCTGCCAACCATCCTCCAGCACCCAGCCCGCCATCGCCAACCTTGCCGCTGCCTATTTTTTTCCCAATAATCGTTGTAGGGCCTTGACCCTTCTCGCTGCAGACCTCCTGGAAATCGGTTTGTCTTAATCTCAGAGTTGTTCTGTTTTCTTTTGGGTTTCGTTGTGTTTTCCAGTCCCGTTAGAAGTGCTGCTACAGATTCTCTCAGAAATAAAGTGTCCTTTGTTTTCTATTAGTCTTTTTTTTCCAGCATACAGGGCGTGGAAATTGGTGTGTCATGTTTTGCTCTATTAACTTGGTTCTGCTTTCGAGTGATATTCCAGACTTCAGCCATTCATGAAATAAGTCCAAGTTAATTCTTATTTTTCCTGTGAGATTATAGCAATTGTTCTTAAGATAAGATCAGTTAATACCCTGTTTGGCCTATGTAAGGATGGTGATTTATTAACAGTGCTTGAAGTTGCGTTTCCATAGTTTTCTTAGATTGTTACCATCCCACGGGATAACTTTGAATTTGCATATATAGTTGGGTCAGTCCGTGAGTGCACGATTGCATCAAGTGGTATCAGAGCGAAAGATCCGAGTTTCCGTCATTGCCTTGCATTTCACAAAAAAAAACAAAAAAAAATCACATTACATTTGTTTAGTCTCTAGACCCGTGAGAACCGAAATTCTATGGCTCGCCACCCTGATCCACATCCCATGGCACGATTGGAAGCATTGATAGCAAGCTTGGGTGAGGAAATCCGACGCACTAACACTCGGCTAGAAAACATGGAGAGGACAGTAGCCAATAACACTCAACAATTGGAAGTCTTGAATTTTGACAGAATGGATAGGGAGTACAGAAGAGATCACGGTAGAAGGGACACTAGCCGCTCTTCAACTTCAAGTAGGCGAGATTATAACCCTCGTAATCCCCGACATCGTGGACATGACTCACTTGTCTTTGATCCTAATTCTGAAAGCGATGTTAGCGATGAACCATCCCTACATCTAGAGTCGCCGCCACCCTCAGGTGACGAGGAGGATGAGAATCGACAACCCCGTAGACGTCGACCTGAGGAACATGATAGAAGGAGAGCACCTGAACTGCGAGGTCGACCACACAATCAAAATCAAGATCCTAACTGGGACCGGGGGATAAGGATTGACGTTGCTGACTTTGATGGACGACGCGATCCAGACATCTTTCTTGATTGGATGGATCAGTTGGAACATTTCTTTATTTGGAAGGAACTTCCAAGTGAGCGGAGAGTCCAGTTTACCACGTTAAAGCTGAAAGGATTTGCCTTACTTTGGTGGAAACATCTCTAGGAAGAACGTCACCGCCAAGGAAAAGAACGCATTCGTTCTTGGACAAGGATGCAACAAAAACTTCGGGACAAGTTTCTTCCAGAGGAGTATCGACAGAACTTGTACAATCGCCTTCAAAACCTTCGTCAAGGAACACGCACTGTTAGGGAATATACTGAAGAGTTCCAAGTTCTGATAGCTCGGAATAACTTAAAGGAAAGCGATTCTCAACTGGTGGCTAGATACGCACATGGATTACGAACCAACATCCAAGATGAATTGTACATGTGTGACTGCCGAACAATAGACGCCGCCCATGATAGAGCTGAGAGGGCTGAAGCGAAGTTATCCAGGAACCTCACACGATGCACGACGATCGCAACTGCCTCTGCTGCTACCCCCTCTGCACCAAACATCTCTACCGGACAAACTAGGGTGGGCGCACAGTCAACCAACAAATCGGGGGGCCCTATACCTCACACTATTACCGGAAGTACAAGTTCACATCCCCGACTAGCTCATGCTGGGTCAGGAATTCTCAGGGCTCGACCTGCAGTGGGACCCGATACTTGTTTCAGATGCCTTCAGAAAGGGCATCGCGCAACAGAATGTCCCAACCCACGTGTGGCCAGTGCACACTTAGTGCATGACGAACCTGATAATGAGAACACCCTTACCGAGGAGAATGAACCAGAAATGGTGACCGGCTACACCAACGTCAATGAGGATTACGAAGAAGTTGAGGTTGAAGCAGAGACCCATGGACCCTTTTGATTGAACATGATGACTCCATTCGAGAAGATGGTACACCTACCGAAAAGTTGGAGCCTCTTATGCTGGCCCCGAAAGTTGAGAGTGACGATGCTTGGTTAAGGAGAAGCATCTTTCGCACTACATGCGCATCCAACGGTCACCGGTGTTCTTTAATCATTGATGGAGGAAGCGTTGAAAACTTTGTAGCCCAAGCGATGGTGGATAAATTGAGAATGCAAACACAACCATTGGATCGACCATATCAAGTGGCGTGGTTTAAGGGTGGGACTCAAATGCCAATCCAACGCCAATGCCTTGTCAAATTTTCCATAGGACCCACATATAGAGACGAGATCTGGTGTCATGTTGCACCTATGGATGTGTGTCACATCTTACTGGGACGACCTTGGCAGTTTGATCGAGACACAGACCATAAGGGAAGGAAGAATACCTACACATTTTTGATGGACAAGATGCGAATTACCCTCAGACCTCAGCGAGATGCCCCTAGCCCTAGGCAAACGACCACTACTTCTTACAAAGGTACTTCAATTGATCGTCAAAAGTCTGTAATTGCCCAAACACCATCACACTTAGGTGAATCACTTGTGGTTCTCCAAGCATCTCCCTTCCAACGCCAACTCCAAGAGTCGCATGTTGTCTTTGCCCTTATTGGAAAGGAAATTGAGAGTGGCATTGTGAATTCAGATAAAGTAGACCCAGACGTCGCTCCGATCTTGGAAGAGTTTGCAGATATTATGCCAGACGACCTCCCCGATGGACTTCCACCGCTAAGGGACATACAACACCATATAGACCTAGTCCCTGGGGCTAGCTTGCCTAATCTGCCCCACTACCGAATGAGCCCAGGGGAACATGAAGAGATGCAACGACAAGTAGTGGAGCTATTGAGTAAAGGATATGTACGCGAAAGTATGAGTCCTGTTGCTGTTCCTGCCCTCTTAACTCCAAAAAAGGACGGAACTTGGAGAATGTGCGTGGACAGTCGAGCCATCAACAAGATCACGGTAAAGTACCGCTTTCCGATACCTCGACTTGATGACATGCTGGATATGTTGACTGGGGCTTGCATATTCTCTAAAATGGACCTGCGGAGTGGTTACCACCAGATTCGAATTAGACCTGGAGATGAGTGGAAGACGGCCTTTAAAACCCGTGAGGGCCTGTATGAGTGGTTAGTGATGCCCTTCGGCCTGACCAATGCTCCTAGCACCTTTATGCGTATAATGAACCATGTCTTGAGACCACTCATTGGGAAATTTGTGATTGTTTATTTTGATGACATCCTAATCTACAGTGGCAACCGGAGAGAACACTTGAGCCATCTCCGTCAGGTGCTTATCATCTTAAGAGAACATAAGCTCTTTGTTAACTTCAAAAAGTGTGCCTTCCTCACCGACTCAGTTAACTTCTTGGGTTACATTGTCTCTGCTGATGGTATCAAGGTTGACCCGATTAAGATTGAAGCCATTAGAAGTTGGCCAACCCCCAAGACCCTTACAGAGATACGCAGTTTTTTAGGCTTAGCTTCCTTCTATCGACGCTTTGTGAAGAATTTCAATAGCCAAGCTGGTGCAATGTCAGATTGTTTACGTGGAGGTAACTTTTCATGGACATTGGAAGCTGAAAAGAGTTTCCAAAAGCTCAAAGAACATCTAACGCAGGCCCCTACATTGGTTTTACCTGATTTCAACAAGATGTTCGAAGTTGATTGTGATGCCTCACACGTTGGTATTGGTGCTGTCCTTAGCCAGGAAGGACGACCAATTGCTTATTTTAGCGAGAAATTGAATGATGCACGCTCACGCTATTCCACGTACGACGTGGAATTCTATGCCATTGTTCAAGCCCTTAAGCATTGGCGCCACTATCTCATCCAACGTGAATTCATCCTCAATTCTGACCATGAGGCTTTACGCTATCTACAATCCCAGAAAAATCTCAACAAAAGGCATGCAAAATGGGCAAGTTTCTTGCAAGAATACACATTCCATTTGAAACACAAGGCTGGCATTAAGAATCGAGTGGCCGATGCTTTGAGTCGTCGAGCCCACCTGCTTGCAGCAATCACTGTAGAGACCATAGGGTTTGAGCGTATCAAAGAGTTATATCAAGAGGATCATGACTTCAGCAAACCATACCATGACTGCCTGAATCATCTTACTGATCAGTATCTCCTCCAAGATGGTTATCTCTTCCGTGGGTCACAACTATGCATTCCAGCCACGTCATTACGGGAAAGCTTAATCTCGGAATTGCACGGAGGGGGTCTTGGTGGACATTTTGGGATTGACAAAACTTTACACCTCCTTCAAGAGAGATTTTATTGGCCACGAATGAGGAAGGATGTGACGCAGGCAATTCAACGTTGCCAGACTTGTCAACGTTTTAAGGGTCAAAAACAGAACACTGGCTTGTACACCCCCCTACCCATTCCTGCACGCCCTTGGGAGGACATCACTATGGATTTTGTTATCGGGCTCCCTCAGACAGCTAGGAAAGTGGATTCCGTGTTTGTCGTAGTTGATCGGTTCTCTAAGATGGCACATTTTATCCCATGTAGAAAAACATCTGATGCATCTCATATAGCTGATCTTTTCTTTAAAGAAGTTGTCCGTCTGCATGGCATACCTCATTCATTTACGTCTGATAGGGACACTAGGTTCTTAGGGCATTTTTAGAGGACATTATGGTCTAAGTTGGGCACTCGTCTACAATACAGCACTGCATATCACCCCCAAACTGATGGCCAAACAGAAGTAGTAAACAGATCTTTGGGAAACTTGCTTCGTTGTCTTGCAGGAGAACGACCCACTCAGTGGGACTTGGTCCTTCCTCATGCTGAGTTTGCGTACAATAGTTCGTCTTGTCGGTCTACCGGAAAATCTCCTTTTGAATGTGTCTTCGGTTACCCCATTCCTCACGTCCTTGATAGAGTTCCTCTGGATCGACCCGGACGGGTAAGTGCTACTGCGGATGAGTTGGCTGATCATATCCACCTACTCCACCAAGAAATCCAGGCCAAACTTCAAGAAACTTCCACCAAGTACCAAACCCAAGCCAACACCCACAGGAGGGAAGTTGAGTTCAAAGAAGGAGATTTGGTAATGGCCCATTTTCAGAGAGAGCGTTTCCCTGAGAGAACCCACCACAAATTAAGCCCAAAGAAATTTGGTCCTTTCAAAATCATTAGAAAAATTGGTCCGAATGCCTATGTCTTGGATTTGCCGCCGGAATTCAGCACCTCACCAATATTTAACATATCTCATTTATGCCCATATTTTGAGGAAGATACAGCTGGTCAAGAAATCCTACCTATGAGCTCATCATCGACAATCATTGCAACTGCACCATCTCCAGATGCCGTTGAAGATATCTTGGATGTTCGTGACTTGGCAACACGCCGCGACATTACTCGACGCTTCCTAGTACGATGGACGGGCCGCCGCTTGGAGGATAGTTCGTGGATTGAAGAGCGTGAATTAGAAGAGCTTCGTCCTGATCTTCTGCAAAATTACTACAACGCAATCTTGCCGGAGCAAGATTCTCTCCAAACAGGGGGGAATTGATGCAATTTATGCCCAGTTCGAGGGGCTAAACAGAATGTTACCTTGAAAGAAAGAATCTCAGGAGACTTCTTGCAATTTGTTTTTTTATTTATGTAATTTTCTATTTTTTTGAGTCCATAAGTCTAGGGTTTTGTTCCTATTGCTATAAAAGGACCCATATGGGGAAAAGCACGACAGCTTTTGGCATATGCAAACAAAAAAAACCCTACGGGCCCTACCTTTTCTTCTCTCCTCTTCCTTCCCTCTCTCCCGAAACCCTTCCTCTTCTCCTGCCGTTTCCCCCATATAACCCTATTCTTCTCCTTCTTCCTTCTCCTCCCCCCCTCTCTACCGTCACCAACTCGCCGTCACCACCCCCACGGCTCACCGCCACTCCAAAGCCGCGCCGACCACTCCGCCATCCCAACCTCCATCGCCTCCAGACCCTCAATCACAGCAGAGCCACATTCTGTTCACTCTGCCTACTTCAATAAGCCGCTGCCAGCCATCCTCCAGCACCCAGCCCGCCATCGCCAACCTTGCCGCTGCCTATTTTTTCCCAATAATCGTTGTAGGGCCTTGACCCTTCTCGCTGCAGCCCTCCTGGAAATCGGTTTGTCTTAATCTCAGAGTTGTTCTGTTTTCTTTTGGGTTTCGTTGTGTTTTCCAGTCCCGTTAGAAGTGCTGCTACAGATTCTCTCAGAAATAAAGTGTCCTTTGTTTTCTATTAGTCTTTTTTTTCCAGCATACAGGGCGTGGAAATTGGTGTGTCTTGTTTTGCTCTATTAACTTGGTTCTGCTTTCGAGTGATATTCCAGACTCCAGCCATTCATGAAATAAGTCCAAGTTAATTCTTGTTTTTCCTGTGAGATTATAGCAATTGTTCTTAAGATAAGATCAGTTATTACCCTGTTTGGCCTATGTAAGGATGGTGATTTATTAACAGTGCTTGAAGTTGCATTTCCATAGTTTTCTTAGATTGTTACCATCCCACGGGATAACTTTGAATTTGCATATATAGTTGGGTCAGTCCGTGAGTGCACGATTGCATCAGAAATCTTCCATCATTAGATCCATGGTTGAAGGGACATGAGGAGGTGTTGACTTCAGTTTGGAAGGGAGCATGTTCTTGGCATTGGCAGCATCAAGAACAGAGGAAGGAGAGGATACTGCGAAAGGCCGCGGGGTGTCCGACTCGTTGGAGACGCTCGTTGTGGGTGTGGAGGAAGAGGAGAAGTTGCAATGGTGGTAACAACTAATGAAGCAACTGAAGCCATGACTTCCTTTTCGGCTTCAAACTTCAGTTGCTCTCGTCTGTAGGCCATTTCAGTGTCCATGACAGTGGCTTAGATGCTTATCCAGACACGTTTATGGCAGATGAGGTCCTTGAGCTCGACAACCCACTTCCCCACTTCCTTAATCGGATGCCTTTGATCCCGGAACGACCCCTCAGGACAGATGGAGATTTGGGTCTCCTCGGCGACGAGCTCCTCCCCTTTGACGAGCCTTGAGGAGAGTACAAGGATTGCAGAGATGTGCGGTGTAGGCAGATCTCCACCACCACCTTCTTCAGAGGTGAACGCCACGCTAGTCTCTCGCATTCCTCGTCACTCGAGGAGTCGATGGCATCTGGGTCACTACAGAAGACCCTCAATCTCCTCGCCATACCGACAAAACCAAAAGATTGGAAACAACACGAGAAGATCCCAGAAACTGAAATCGACGAAGGAGCGGAGGAGGAATCAACGACAGGCTTGGAGAGGGCAAGCGAGACGAGGATGATGCTTCCAGTTAAGGCTCCTCATAGGAATATGTAGAGGAAGAAGCAACATCTCCTTATATGGAGGAACCCAAAGTACTTCACTCCGAATCCACACCTGAGAGGTTTCAAACGCATGGATCTTGTCTCGGAGCTCTATTGCATATAGAGACCACAAGGCAAAACAGTGGAGTTGACAGAAGAAGACATCCAGAGCTCTTTGGAGATGCCACCGAGTAAGAGGAACCATAGGCTCTGCACCAGATCGAAGGAACCGAATGGCATAGATCGACTCTTCTTCTCCCTTTTCTCCTATGTTCTTGGCGTTATATCTTCTCTCCTTTCCATCATCTCTTCTTCTTCTTCTTCTTCTCTCTCTCTCTCCTAAAACTCCACTTGGGCCCTGAAGGCCTGAAGGTGATGAACACCGCCTGAAGGTGCTGTGAGGGCCTGGAATATGGCCTGGAGAACGAGGGTTTCATGAACCCTAGACGTTTGTCAAACTTGTTGGAATCGTGCTGAGATCGCCCTGAACATCAAGCCTTGCTAAAATTAGGGTTTAAAACCCTAGAACTCCTCTAGAACCTGAACGATTCACAAACACAATAATCTTCAAGAACAACGAAGAATCGAATCTTGACTAAATCGTGAATTAGGGTTTTAACAAAAACCCTACAACTGAATCTTGAATCTCAAACATAAATAAAGAACATAAAATCCTCGAGAATCGAACCCGCTCTGATACCATATTAGAAATCGACAATGCGGAAGCATAATATCAGAAAGATAGAATAAACATGAACATCAGGATTTTACGTGGAACCCTACTCCGTGAGAAGGGGGATGAAACTGCGGGGGAATGCCTCAAAGGGCTTGTGTTTTTTATTCACTTTTCTCATTTGATACAATGGGTGTGTAGTTTCTTATATAGCCTATACTGGCTATCCAAATCCCCAAATAGCCTACGTGGGGACTAAACCACTAGATATGATAATTGGACCCTGGAGAGATCCAATTACCCATCACTACAATGACACATACTCCAACAATTAACAATGCGAGTCAGTTCACGGGGATGCCTAGATAGAGTCAATGGAAGGGTGTCCTTGTTCTATGATATTGAAAGAACTTACTTGGTGAAGGCATTTCCTAAGCTCAACATGCCTGCCAGGATGTTTGTGCTTATTTAAATGAAAATTTTGGTTTACTTAATGACAGGAGGTTATGACTGGGCATGCTACCTAGTTTGTAACAATTTAGTCACTTGGAGGAGGAGAATGCATAATGAGGTTTCAAGGTCCAATGCAAAAGCATAATAGAGTTATGGTACTATTGGAGAAAAATAAGAGAGTTGTTTATTCCTGTGATCCTAGGCTCTTTTATCTAGGGGAGAGACCTATGGGTAAATTATATAATAAAGAAATAAAATAACTGGAAAGATATATAGAAATGTGGAAATATCTCAACACTCCCCCTCAAGATGGAACATAGATGTCAATCATGCTCAGCTTGGACGAACACTTCTGAAATGCCCCCCCACCCGAGTAATGCCTTAGTAAAGATATCTATTGTTTGCTCTCCTGAACTAACATGAGAGGTAGAAATCATACCCTTCTGGATCATATCTCTAGTGTAATGGCAGTGTACCTCAATATTCGTTCTCTCATGGAATGCGAGGTTGTTGGCAATGAAAAGAGCATCCTGATTGTCACATTGGAGGTGCATGGAAAGAGGCACCTCTATAGTCAGATCAATAAGAACAGATCTAACCTACATCATCTCTGTGCTAGCCTGCGCCATAGCCCTGTACTCTGACTCAGCACTCGATCTGGCGACCACAGTCTGCTTCTTGCTCTTCCATGAAACCAGGAAATTCCCTATAAACACACCAAAGCCCGAGGTAGGCTTTCTATCCTTTGGACATCCAGCATAATCTGCATCTGCACATGCTGTAACTGAGAGAGATGTGCCCTTGCTGAAAAGAAGTCCCGTACCAGGTGAAGTCTTCAGGTATATCAAAATCATATGGACTGCATCCATATGTGGCTGTTTGGGCTGCTCCATAAACTGACTATTTTGCTCACAGCAAAAGATATATCATGCCTAGTGATGATCACATATAGTAGCTTGCCAACAAGCTCCATGTACCTCCTCTTGTCGACCTCCTCAGTGTCATCATCATATAGCTTCATGCTTGAGTCAATAGGAGTGGTGGCAGGTATGCAATCTGCCTGCCATGCCTGTCTCTGAAAGAAGATCTACAACATACTCCCTCTGGTTCATCACAAGATCTCGTTGGTTCATGGCAAACTCCGGCTCAAGGAAGTAACGTAGATGTCCAAGATCCTTGGTCACAAACTGCTGACATAGGAAGTCCTTGGCGCCCTGAATGCCCTGCTTGTCATCCCCTGTAACAATAATGTCATCAACATAGATAAGAATGACAATAGTACCTCTCTGGGTCTTCTGCACGGACAAGGAATGATCGGCAGTCGATCGTACAAACCCCTGTTGCTCTATCAAGTCCGAGAGCTTCTGGAACCATGCTCTTGGACTCTGCTTAAGGCCATAAATTGCCTTGTGTAGCCTGCAAACCTTCTGACACTCCCCCTCAGCAGCAAACCCTGATAGCTGCTGCATGTAGACCTCCTCCTGTAGATCACCGTAAAGGAAGGAATTCTTCACATCAAGCTGATATAGGGGTCAATCTCGTGTCACAACAACAGAACACATAGTAGAATGCCTGGCCACTCGAGAGAAAGTATCCTGATAGTCCACCCCATATGTCTAGGTGAACCCACGTGCTACAAGTCTCACCCTATAGCGATCCACACTGCCATCTGCATGTTGTTTCACAATGAACACCCATTTGCATCCCACACCGGATGCATCAACTGGAGCAGAAACAAGACTCCACGTACCACGTGACTGTAGCACGGCCATCTCCTCCTCCATAGCCAAGCGCCAACGACTATCCTTCAATGCCTCCTCATAATTCCGTGGAATTTCCACGGTAGATAGGGCCGCTTTAAATATCTGAAAAACCCTTGTTAGACGATGAAAGGAGATCTGAGAAGCAAGGGGGTAGGAAGCACATGATCGCTTCTGCTTTTGAACTGTAAGAGGAATATCCAGGTCAGAGGGAACATCCTCCATCTGTGAGCTATTTTCCTGCAATGATTCCTGCACAGATATATCTCCAAACCCATCGTTAGACGTTATGTTATCAAAACACACCCGGGGCTCCGTGGGTGATGGGCGATTGCCATGAGCAGAGGCAGTCCGGTGAGTGTAGAATTTAGGTAAACATGGAACAAGTAGCATATGCGACTGGGTAGTAGGAGGGGGTGGAGGAGGTGGAGTTGGTGGTGAAGGTGGTAGAGGTGATACAACAGGTACGAGAGGAAGTGGCATGTAGACTTCATCATTTAAGTTCGATGAAGCCAACCTATCACTTGTAGGAGAGAAGTACATCACAAACTCAAAAAATGTGACATCAACACTGATACAGTATTTTCTGCGCAAAGGGTCATAACACCGGTATCCCTTCCGAGTCCTGGAGTACCCAACAAACACACATCTGACAACTCTTGGAGCGAGCTTGTTAAGACCAGGAGTCAACCGGTGAACGAAAGCAACATATCCAAACACACGAGGAGTGAGTGAGAATAACTCCTTCTGAGGGAAAGCTATGGAGAAAGGAATTTTCTCGCCCAAGACAGATGATGGCATATGATTAACCAAATAGCATGCAGTGAGAACTGCATCACCCAAAAACGAATGTGGTGCACGACTCTGAATGAGAAGAGTCCGAGTAACATCAAGAAGATGACGACGCTTTCTCTCAGCAACACCATTTTGCTGAGAGGTATAAGGACAAGATGTTTGATGAATAATCCCTCTAGATGAAGGAAAATGAGATAGATCACGAGTACAGAATTCCAAAGCATTGTCAGTTCGCACAAATTTCACAGAGGTAAAGAAAACGTTCTGCACTTCAGTAATAAAGGTTTTGATCACATCCCCTGCTTCAGATTTATTTTTCAAAAGAAACACCCATGACAATTATGAAAAACCGTCCACAGCAACAAGATAAAATCTGTCTCTGGTGATCAGACACACGTCTCGGACCCCAAATGTCAGCATGAAATAACTCAAAAAGGGAGCTACTGCTCCAACTCTGATGACTGGGAAAGGCAGACCGATGATGCTTTCCCAACTGACAAGCTTCGCACTGAAAGGAGGAACTAGGTGAAATCTACAGCAACATATGACGACACATCTTCTGAAGAGGGAGATGACTAAATCGAAGGTGCCAAGTAAACGGAGAGACTGATCCAGACGAGTGAGAAGATATGCCTGCATAGGGAGTCCAAACCAAACGATAAAGGCCACCCTGCTCATGGTCACATCCAATCACTTCGTACGTAAGAATGTCCTGAAAAAAATAGACGACGGGTCAAAAATAGCTCGGCAGTGCAAATCCTTTGCAATCTAACTAATAGAAAGCAAATTCATAGAGAAATTCGGAGCATGTAGCACATTCTGCAGACGCATCGAAGGCGTCAACGTCATCTCTCCATGTCTTGTGATCGGGGAATGAGTCCCATCATCTATCACAACTGTTCTCCCTGGCGGAACCTCTTTATATGCCGTAAGCTGATGTCTATCTCTACATAGATGATGTGTCGCACAGGAGTCCATAATCCACTCTGTAATGTCAGATCCATGACAGGATGTAAAAGCATAAGTACCTGAGGTGCTAGCTGTAGCAAAGGTACTGACAGAAGCTGAGGCTGCCACATTTGAATGATCTCCTGAAGATGGTGAAGCGGAAGGAGGTATAATATGCCTCAGTCTGGTCACGAGGTGATCAAACCTCTGATCTAAAGTAGAAGCAACAGGAGACTCAATCTGATCTGCAACGCGAGCTGATGCCGGGAACCCGTGCTTGGAATAACATGTCTCCTTGGTATGACCTGGACGATGATTATAAGTACAAGGCTAACGCATGCGACCTCTACCACGAGGTCCGCTTTCACGAAAGGAAGAATGACCTCCTCTTCCTTGAGAAGCTGCCATGACCGAGGAAGTCTGACTAGAGGCTGTGGAAGGAATAGTAATCCTGCTGAGACTGCGGAACGCTTCCTCCATGGGGGGATAGTGGCATCCGTTAAAATTTGGGAACGAGCAACATCATATTCAGGGTCAAGGATTGCTAGGAATACCCCAACCATGGTGGCATTCCTATATGTCTTCTGCTGCTATGGAGTTGCTATTAGAGGCATGAAACTGTGGAGCTTCTCAAACATCCCACGCAAGGATGTATACAGTGAATGCAGAGGGCGCCCGTTCTGCTTGATAGTGAATATGTCATTTTGAAGTTGGAGGATCTTCGTCTCGTTCCCCGCTTGAGAATATGTTGCTGTGAGGATATCCCACATCGCCTTAGCAGTAGGCTGATGTAACACATCATTGGCTATCTCAATCGTCAATGTACCAGAGAGCCAAACTTTGCATAAGCATCGTCCGCCTCCCACGAGGCATTTATCCCAGTCTTCTCCAATGGCTCTTCCTCGGTAAGAATATGTTTCTTACCTTTTAACTTTATCAGGCTCATAAACTGCATAACCCAGAGCTCATAATTTATCCCGTCCATTTTGACAATAGGTGCTGGACCTCTGAATGCGCCTATGGCGGGTACATCGACTTTGTCTCAGACATCTTGCCGGATGTAGAAGACTAGGGTTTTGTAGACCAAAGAATCAATGTCTACACAAATATACACGGATTTGAATGCATATGTAGACTTATGCACCCAAATCCATTAACCAAATGGAGACCCCGACACCGGAGCACGTAGTCGCAACATAAGGAAAGGGTCCGCTCGTGAAGGGATGGCATGGTGCACGAGGAGCAGTCCACGGTCGGACTGCGCACAGGCTGTGCGGCACGTGAGGTGGTGATGCACGCGCGCGGAGACCCCGGAGGGGGGGGGTGCGATGCCCGGAGACGGGGGGGCTGCACACGGAGGCAGAGGGAGGGGGGAGCAACTAGTAGGATTAGGGTTTCGGATATGAGAGCTCCGGTCTAGGACCACCGCTCTGATGCCATGTTGGAGCAAAATAAGAGAGTTGTTTATTCCTGTAACCTTAGGCTCTCTCATATAGGGGAGAGACCTATAGGTAAATTACGTAATAAAGAAATAAAATAACTGGAAAGATATATAGGAATGTAGAAATATCTCAACAGGTACAAATTACATGTGACATCAACTAGTTCTTCTAGTTTTGAAAAATCACGGGAGGAGACGATAGGCAGGTGGTTATCCAAAAAATATATCGATCAAACATTTATTAATACGAAAGTCGAGAATCAATAAAAAAAGTTGGAACTCAGCATATTCCATATAAAACCATTCAACTCAAAAACTGAAATCATTCCTGGTTGGCCAAAATGCATATAAAAAAGCAAAACGCGTTGCTCTGCTCCTAAATTGGCAGGCAACACCATCAAAACTCCTTGAAAACCCTTGAAAGGACGATGTATCTATGTGGGCCAAACCCACACTCCTCCAATTGAATGTTATTTACCATTTTTTCTGAAAGAAAAAAGACAATCACCGATAAAGGCGCCCCCCAGAAACTTCATGTATTCGCAAATTTAATATTACAGGACTTTATATCTGTGTAGCCAAAAAGAAAATTATATAGACCAGGACTCAGAGAGACATTTAGCATGTTCACAAGTCTTCAAAAGTCACCCAGCTTTGAATATATATACAAAAATCCGCTTCTAGGTTTAATGTATGCTGATGTGATCCAATCTTCATAATCTTTTACTGCATTCAATGCAGAGGGAACTACTGATTTTCAGGTAAGTAGAGCTGGAGAAGCTTCTACTGCCAGCACTGTTAGCAAACTGGTGAAAAGAACTCTGCCAGAAGGGTTTTTTGACGAGGCACCAGGTGGAAGCAAGTTCATCCGATTTGTCCAGTCAGGTGCCAAAATCAGCAGGTCCAGAAGTAAAGAAAGTCAAGGGAAACTTGCCCGAGAATTTTTTCGATGTGAAGGAAGCCGAATCAAACTTGATGGCCGGATTACCCAGTCATCAAAAAACAGTTGGTTCCGATTCCAACCCAATAAAAGGGGCACTACCAGAGGGCTTCTTTGACAATAAGGATGCGGACCTATGGCCTCGTCGTATTGAACCTGTTAAGGTTGATGTCAAGTAAGCACATTTTTTGAAGTTTAAGATGGATTCTAATTTCTATTTTTGATGATCAGGATTTTAATTTAACTTGATTCGATAAAGGATTTCACAAATATGCCAATTGTAATTTCTCAGCTTTAATATTACGTTGATGTGATCCTTTTGAATATACTATAATAAAAATGAAATTTTCATCTTTTTTTCAACAGAAATTGGTTACAAATATCACAACGAATAGATAAAATATGATTTCATGCATAGCTAAGATTATTTGGACGTATTTACTACCTATCTAATTAATTTATCACCTCAGTTGACGAATTTAGAACTGTTGGGAAACGTGAAAGAGATAATGTATTCCATAGCCCTAGGCTCTCTTATATAGGAGAGTAGCCTATGGGTAAATTACATAAAGAGAATGGCAAGAAAATAAAATAACAAAACGGTACAAATAAAGCATATGCGTCAACACTCCCCCTCAAGATGGAGCATAGATATCAATCATGCTCAGCTTGGACGCGCACTTCTGGAATGGGCCTCTAAGTAGTGCCTTGGTGAAGATATCAGCAGTCTGATTCTCTGATGTGACGTGAGATGTAGCAATGAACCCCTTCTGAATCATGTCACGTATGTAATGACAGTCGACCTCAATATGCTTGGTCCTTTCATGAAATGCTGGGTTATTTGCAATGAATAAGGCGGCCTGATTGTCACATTCCAACATCATAGGAAGAGGTATGTCAAGGCATAGATCTGCAAGTAAGGATTTCACCCACATCATTTCTGTGGTAGCCTGGGCCATAGCCCTATATTCTGATTCAGCACTGGATCTGGCTACTACTGTCTGCTTCTTGCTCTTCCACGAAACTATAGCATCTCCAACATAGACTGCAAACCCTGATGTTGACTTCCTGTCCTTGGGGCATCCTGCGTAGTCTGCATCCGCACATGCTGTGATAGAAATCTCCTTTCCTTTCTTAAATAGCAAGCCTGCACCTGGAGATGATTTTAAATATCTCAGAATCATGTGTATTGCATCCATATGGACCTGACATGGTTGCTCCATGAACTGGCTCACATGACTCACTGCAAACGATATATCAGGTCTAGTGATCGTGACATACAGTAATTTGCCTACCAGTTCTCTGTACCTTCGCTTGTCGACCTCTTCTGTGTCATCATCATACAACTTCATGCTAGGATCCATTGGTGTCGTAGCAGGCCGACATCCTAGCATACCTGTCTCATTCAGTAGATTTGTGACATACTTCCTCTGTGTCATGACTAACCCATGTGGATTTCTAGCAAATTCCAGCCCCAGAAAATATCTAAGGACTCCCAAGTCCTTGGTGACAAACTCAGTCCCCAGCTTTTCTTTTGCCTGCTTAATGCCTTGGTCATCATCACCTGTAATCAAGATATCATCAACATAAACCATGATTACAGTAATACCTCTCGCCGTCTTCTGCACGAACAAGGAATGATCAGCATTGGAGCGTTTATATCCTTGTTTCTCAAAGAGGTCTGACAGCTTCTGGAACCATGCTCTGGGGCTCTGCTTAAGGCCGTAGATGGCCTTATGTAATCTGCAAATCTTGGAACACTCCCCCTCAACAGCAAAACCTGGTGGCTGTTGCATATAGACTTCCTCTTGCAGATCACCATACAGAAAAGCATTCTTCACATCCAGTTGATAGAGCGGCCAGTCTCTAGTAACTGCAACTGATAAGAGTATCCGCAGAGTGGAATGACGAGCTACAGGGGAGAACGTGTCAAGGTAATCTACCCCATATGTCTGTGTGAATCCTCTTGCAACTAAGCGTGCCTTGTACCTGTCAATAGAGCCATCTGCATTATGTTTCACTGTAAACACCCATCTGCAACTCACTGGGGTGACATCTGGAGGTATGGTAACCAAGCTCCATGTACCTCGAGACTGAAGAGCCGCCATCTCTTCCTCCATTGCTAGTCGCCATCTAGAATCCTGCAAAGCCTCATGGTGGTTCCGTGGAATATCTGTAGCTGAGAGTGCCAATGCAAACGTCCTGAATGGTCCAGATAGCCTCTCAAACGATACCGCAGCTGATACTGGATACTTGGCACAGCTTCTCTTCTGCTTTCGTAGAGCGATTGGGACATCCAGATCCTCTGTAGTAGCACCCTGCTCCTGTACTGTATCCTGCTGAGAAATGTCGTCAGATCCATCAACATTAATATTTTCATTACATACCATAGGCGAGCTAGTTGACTGGTCAGGGCCATGAGCTTGATTCGGCCGTCGGGTGTAATGGAATGGTAACGGGGATATTATTGGTGGCGGTGGTGGTGGTGGTGGTTGTACTGGAGGTGACGGCTGTGATATTGGTGGTGACTGCTGTGATGTTGGTGGTGCCATGAATACGGTATCAGGAGACAATGGTGGTGGCTGCATGTTCCCGGATTCTGAAAAATACATGATAGATTCAAAGAATGTAACATCTGCACTGATCATATACCGCCGACGCACTGGATCAAAACACTTGTACCCCTTTTGAGTTCTGGAGTACCCCACAAAAACACCCTTGACAGCCCTAGGAGAGAGCTTGTCAGAACCGGGCGACAACTGATGGACAAAAGCGACAGACCCAAAGACACGAGGGGTAAGAGTGAACAGCTCCTTGTCAGGATATATAAGTGAGAAAGGAACCTGTTCATTCAAGACAGACGAGGGCATACGATTTATAAGATAACATGCAGTAAGAACTGCATCACCCCAGTAGGTATACGGGACATGACTCTGAATGAGAAGAGACCTTGTAACGTCAAGAAGGTGACGGTGTTTTCTTTCTGCAACCCCATTTTGTTGAGACGTATGAGCACAGGAGGTTTGGTGAACAATCCCTTTTGAGGAGTAGTATTTGGCTAGATTGTTGGTGCACAACTCTAAGGCATTGTCAGTTCTCATAATTTTGACCGTTGTGGAAAAGACATTCTGAATCTCATTTAGAAAGTGAATAATAATATCTCCAGCCTCAGACTTATTTTTCATTAGAAATACCCATGATGCTCTAGAAAAATCATCCACAAAAACAATATAAAACCTGTGCCCCTGATGATCGGGAACACGACTCGGACCCCAGACGTCGACATGAAACAACTCAAACTTGGAGTTAGTACTCCGACCTTGACTACTGGGAAAAGAAGACCTGTGATGTTTTCCTAACTGACACGCCTCACACTGAACAGTTGTGTGAGACAGACTATAGGGTAGGACTAGACGCAACTTCTGAAGCGGTAAATGACCGAAGCGCAGATGCCACAGGAGAGGAGATACTTGTTCTGCGGGAGAGGCTGTGATTCCGGCAAACGGGGTCTGGTTCAAACGGTAAAGGCCTCCTTGCTCATAGCCATGACCAATCACGTTGCCCGTACGGATGTCCTGAAAAATCAAAGAAGATGAATCAAAAATAGCTCGACAATGGAGATCCTTCGTAATCTGACTAATCGACAACAGATTCATGGAAAAATGTGGTGCATGCAAAACATTCTTGAGCTGCATCGAGGATGTCAGTCTAATCTCCCCCTGACCCGTGATAGGGGAATGAGTGCCATTGGCAATCACTACTGTCCGTCCTGGAGGAATCTGAGTATATCCTGTAAGTAGACTCTGGTCGCCACATAGGTGATGTGTAGCGCCCGAGTCCATGATCCACGGCAATGTATCTGATCTACTACTGCGAAGAGCAAGTGTACTACCTGAAGTACTCGTAGAGGCAGAAGCAGCTGCATCAGTATGATTCTCTGTCGGCGGTGCTGGGCCAGATGATGGTATAATACCCCTAAGACGGGCAACCAGATCATCAAATCGTTGATCCAGTGTAGATGCAGACGGGGGCTCTATCTGCTCAGCAGCTCGTGCAGATGCAGGAAATCCATGCTTTGAGTAGCATGTGTCTTCAGTATGGCCGACTCTGTGACAATATGAGCATGTTGGCCTAGTGCGGCCCCCCCTTCCACGGGGAAAACGTCCACGGCCCTGGTATTGAGACCCACGGCCTCTGTTGGCTGCCATGGCTGAGGGATTCTGACTAGTGGCTGCGGAAGGTACAGTAATCCTGCTCAATCTGTGAAAAGCTTCCTCCATGGGAGGAATAGTCGAGTCCGCCAAAATCTGTGAACGTGCTGCCTCATACTCTGGATCGAGTGCAGCGAGAAACACACCCACCATCGTCGCATTCCTGTATGTCTTCTGCTGTTCTGGTGTGGCGGTAAGAGGTATGAAGCTATGGAGCTTCTCAAACATTCCTCTCAAAGATGTGTAGAGAGAATGTAATGGGCGGCCATTCTGCTTAATTGTGAATATATCATGTTGTAGTTGCAGGATCTTGGTCTCATTCTTCGCCTGAGAATATGTCGCTGCTAGGATATCCCACATGTCTTTGGCTGTGGGTTGATGTAGAATGTCATTGGCGATCTCAATAGCCAATGTGCCAGATAGCCACACCTTGGCATAAGCATCATCAGCCTCCCAGGAGGCATATATTCCAGTCTTCTCAGCAGGCTCTGGTTCGGTAAGAATATGCTTCTTACCAGTAGACTTCATCATGCTCATGAACTGCATTGCCCACAGTTCATAATTGGTACCGTCCATCTTGACAATAGGCGCTGGACCACGGAATGCGCCAATAGATGGAAGATCTGCCTTGCTCTCTGACATATTGAACAGAAGACTGGGACGATTGACAGATACTGTGATTTGTCTACAACGACATAAGTGGGTTTAGTTGCACGTGTAGACCTCACGCAACTAAACCCATGTTGATGATCTGCGGCTTAGGGTTGAAAACCGTGTATATGCACGATAGTTACTGGACTTGATGCACTGGATGTGCGTCAATGCACGGCTGGATGTGCGCCTGGAATGTGCGCCAATGATGCACAGAACGCCTGCTGGATTGTGCGCCTATGTGCGCTGATGTGCGCCGATGTGCGCAGATGTGCGCCTATGTGTGCTGATGTGCGGCGATGCGCGCTGATGTGCGCTGATGCGCGCTGATGCGCTGATGCACCTGGTGCGCCTATGTGCGTCGATGTTCGCCTATGCGCGCTGATGTGCGCTTATGCGCCTGGTGCGCGCCGATGCGCCTGGATCGGAGAAGGCGCTGGAGATCCTGCCGCAGATACGCCTTGGTGCGCCTGAGGAAGCGCTGGAGATGATCTGCGGAGAGAAGAGGAGAGGCGGCGCCGATCTGCGGAGAGAGGAGGAGAGAGAGGGCCGGCGAGTAGGGTTAGGGTTTCAGGAACTCCGGTCTAGGACCGTCGCTCTGATACCATGTTGGGAAACGTGAAAGAGATAATGTATTCCATAGCCCTAGGCTCTCTTATATAGGAGAGTAGCCTATGGGTAAATTACATAAAGAGAATGGCAAGAAAATAAAATAACAAAACGATACAAATAAAGCATATGCGTCAACAAGAACTAATAAATACATATAAATCAGAAGTAGATTCTCTCTGAAATCTGAACTTTGAAATATTTTGCCTTTTGGTTATTTAATTTCTCATCAGGACAACGAATTGTGAATCTGATTCTTAAAATCCATATTAGAAGGTTGCTGAAGTACAAAAAATGAACCAGTCAAAATCCAAGATCCTGCAAGAGCATTTGGGATTTTTTTTTGAAAAGCGAGTAATTGAGAATGAGATAACTCACATGAAATTATTTTGAACAAGACAAGATACTTACTCTTTTAACACGAGAGCAAAAATTACTTCCAGGGAATCTGACAATTATTTTTTCTTAAATACGTTTTACTTCTCCAAGAATTAATCTGCCTACTGGATCCATGGTCAAATACGGTCGGCATTCTGTCTGTGCTATGGCTCGTATGCTCGACATGTAGTTTTAGTTCCTGCTTATAACTCTAAACTTGGTTGCTATTCCAGTGACGCATACAAGGAGTTCGAGAAGGAAATCCAGGAGGATCTGCAGGAAGTGGACGACTGTCTAGAGGAGGAAGAGGTACCCTTTGTCCTGTCTTTTGATATCTTATTATTATCGCTATCCAAATTGACATCTCTTTAACGATTCTAGATTGATGCTGCGGAAGTGAGAGAGGAGTACGAGTCTCTCGACACAAGTGAGCTATAGATATCTGTAATCGTTGCATTGATTTCCCGATCTGTTTTTCGTTCTAAACATCCTTGCTTTTCTTACTTCTCCTAATTCCAGGCAGTACAGAGAAAGGGTGGAGATGGTCAAAGAGAAGAGGCTGGTGGAGGTAAGGGCTGCACGGCTTACAAATGGACAGCAATGTCCTGCTATCATGGGACAGGATTCCAGTGACGAGTCCTCGAGTGACGGTGATGAAGAAGAGATATTTACTGTGGATTGGAGGGCAAAACATTTATAGATGTCCATGCCAAAGTTGCATGCTGGGGAACTCCTTGGTCTCCGATTTAAGTATACTTAAGAAGCGCGTGCGATGAGAATTCATCCCATTTGCAGCAAGCTACGATTGCATTATGGATGCGTAATCACCTCTGTATCATCAGCTGCAAAGCGCGGCACATTAGTATGGATGGGTGTTCTGGTGGGATGTTTATACCGTGCTAGAATAATCAAAGATGCTGACATTCCATTGTCGGTATGCCGATCAATTTGTAAGGAGTTTTGTGACAAAGTATGGGATAAATACACACCAGTTTTTTCAGGATCAGGTGATGACTCATGTGAAAGTTCATCCCTAGAGGTAGATAACAATCTTAAAATATTTGACTCATGTTTTTTGCGAGATTCATCGGCAGGATAACAAATCTTAAAGGCTGTGTTGGGGTCTGAGATTCTACCCAAGAGAAGATGGGGATGCTCTGTCCTTATCTCATCCTTTGCTTCCCACGTGGCCTCAGACATTTGGCTACACAAGAGAACCTTCACTGAAGGAATCTCCTTATTACTTAATCATGCAATTGCTCTATCAAGAACTTCCAATGACTGTTTCGAATAAGTCCAAGTCATTGTTGTCGACTGTTAATCCCTCGTAGCTGATTGCGTAATGTAGTTATGGAATGTAATTCGTTGAGTTGCAGAAGTGAAACATGTCGTATGCCGTTGACAAAGTCGGAGGTAGTGATGGACAATAAGCTGTAGTTCAAATCCTGTTGAGAATCTTGAAAGGTCAAATGTACATCAATGGTAACTCCCGTGTCTAATGATCATGAATGGCCTTACCAATACGGAAGTAAAAGACTGTTGCGAACTCCACAAGATAAAGGTGATTTAATCTAAAATTGGTTCCCCTCCAGGATGCAACAATTTCAAAAGATTACCCACGATCCACTAGTACGTTCATTTTTGTCCAACTGTCTATAGATGGTACGATGTATTAGCATTCAAATTTGCTCTATGACCCTTGTGCAAACTGTCAGAAGTGTCGAATGAAGTGCAATCCTCTATCTTGCAACTTGACAATATCCAATAATCATAACATTGCCAATCTCAAAGTAGCACAAGTAACCCGTAGTAGCAACAGGTAGTTTGTTGGCATGGTCAGCCTGTCAACAATCACCCAGATGGAATTGAATCTCGTAATAGTACACAGTTGTCCGCCTACAAGGTCTCTCGCAATGCTCTCCCACTTCTACTCGAGAACTAGGTGCACATAAAGAAGTCATGCTGGACGTTGATGCTCCACTTTCACCTGTTGGCAAGTGGCGTACCGATCCTTCTTAAAATCACGTCATCATAAAAATTGCCACAAATCTCTATACATGTTGCTGATCCTCGGGCGGATGATCAACTTGGAGTGATGTGCCTCTCGAACTATTATTTCATGCATGAAAACACACACCGATTGATGGTGCACAAAGATGGACACCATAGCAGAATAACTCTGCAGATCCAGTTGAGAGAACAAACACTGAAGCACTAGTCAACCTATTATTCATTCTTATTCCAAGACTATCTTGAAAAATTCATCAACGAAAAGTCTAAACCGCAACCGGCCAAACCGAGGAAACTACATACATCTGAAACAATATTGGGCTTGACAATTTTGCCTCAATTTTCAAGGGGTTGACAATAAATCCCTCACTAGACACCGCGTGTCCAAAGAATGCAACTCAAGGCAATCAAACCTCACATTTAGTGAATTTTCGCAAAGAGTTGGTGTCTCCTGACGCATCCAACTCCAGCCCTAGATAAGAAATATGGGAGCAAGAATTGTCATTACTCATATGATGATTTTGATAGTATCACTTTAGAAGGGTTCAGTACATGCGAACAAGAATTTTCATCACTGCGAAATACCTGACAAATGTAACTAAACTAGCAAATATCCAGATTTTACCATAACTAGATAACATCAACTTTAATTATATATATTTTCGAAAAAATGCAATTATATCTTAAAGTTTGAATCTCCCCATTGCAAAAGCATCGATGATCATCTATACCTTAAAATTGCTCCTGATAAATGATCTGGATGGACTGCTAAAGTTCTATACTTTTGTCCAATGCCGACATAACAAAAAATAATTACAAGACATGTGAGTTATAAGGGCATTGAGTGAAATGCATGACCACCCTCTACAATCAAAATGCTTATTAACATAACAGGTCTAGTTTCTGAGGAAAACTCACCAGGCTGTAATAGTTCTAGCTAACCACCCCAACGACGTTTTCTTGACGGCCTCTCCTTCAAAGTTTCACATGAAGAATTCGTACTCTCAAGTTGGGTAAGCATGCTCTTACCCAAATTCGGATCCCTCGTTATGAAGACAGGATCCTTGAACCGCTCCAAACGCTTTTTCATCTTTGACATAGCTTCACGAATGCGTTCATCATCAAACCCGCCAATAACGTTGGGCGAGTTCGCAAGCTTTTCTTGGACTTGTAGCTTCTGTTTGCTAGTATGTTTTTTTACGTCTATTTTCTGTGAATCTAGGATCCCGGATTCAGAACAAACCTCTTCAGGTTCTTCAACCAATTGCCCCTCTTCAAGCTCCGAAAAATCATGATCTTGCGACATCGGACGAGGTCCAAACTTGCCCTTGTCAACAGCAGGGTGTGACACGGAAGCATGCATGTCTATGTCCGATGGATGGATCGGGTCAAAATAGTTGTCTCTCCTTTTTCTTTTCCCATGTATCTCCTCCAAATTAAGCTTGGCCAATGAACTGGGTGTTCCACACTTGTTTAACAGCCTTCTATGCCCAGAACTATGAAGCGGAAGAATGTGTTATCCAATTAGAAAAAAATTAATAGATTGAGGTAAGTTGCAATTTGCTTTAAGATCTTTATAAGTCCCGAGAAACTGCCACTGAGTAAAAGATAGATCACTGAATAACATTTAAAATCATGGAGTAGATTATTTGATTAGTACCATTTAAAAAAACAACAAAGTAGAATACAACCTCAGCCAGTGTTGTCATAACCAACATTCTAACAAAGGACTTGGTAACTCTCGCTACTTCAAAGTGGCAGCTAAAACAATTGCAGTGCGAAATGTTGACTAAATAATATCAATTTCTGACTTGTCAGTTATAACTAGCAAATACAACATGCATGCCAAAACTATCAGACATATCCAAAGATGTCAGTTTTTTAAACTCTTAAATTCAAGGTATGCCAATAATAATTCAGTTTTCAATTTTTTTTTCAGTTTTTTTGGATAAAAATGAAAGAGAGCAATGCTGAGCTCAAAACAATTGAGACAACTTGGACATGAGAAAGCAATTACCATATAATATCCATCATGTCTGTTGAGATACTTATATCTCTACGTCTTTATTTATGTTTTTCAGTTTCTCCAGTATATTTTATGTAATTTTCTCTAAGAGTTTTCTCCTATATAAGAGAGCTCTAGGGCTATGAGGAATACCTCTTTCATTCTTTCAACCCTTTAACATGGTATCAGAGCGGCGGTCCTAGACCAGAGCTTGTGTCCTAGATCCCTACCACACCAAAAACCCTAGCCCCTGCCTCGCACGTCTGCAGCCACCTGCCGCCGGCAGCAGTAGCAGCGGCTACCGCTGGCCGCCGCCGCCCACACAGCAGCAACAACGGCTACAGCCGGCCGCCGCCGCCCGCACAGAAGCAACAGCGGCTACAGCCGGCCGCCGCCACCCGCAAGAAGTAGCAGCGGTTGTAGCCAGCCGTCACCGTCAACAAGCAAAGGCAGTGGTTCCAGCGGCAACCACCGCTGCCGGCTGTCGCCGCCTGTTATAGGCTGCCACCCCTCATTTTCGTGCCGATCGTGACCAAGGAGGTTTGATTTGGTTCCTAGGGTTTGGTTTCTGATACTTTAAAACCATCCTAAGCACCTAAAGAAGCCTCCAGTGGATGGAAGAGGTTGTGGTATGAGTCTACACCCACAACCATCTTCCTATATGTCTGTGTAGACATTGTTATTCCAGTTTGCAATCCCAATCTTAGAGATTGTTTTCATCATGTCAGACAACAAAGCATATATTCCATCCTTGGGTGCCTTCAAAGGTCCAACACCCATTGTGAAGAAGGATGGAACGAATTATGAATTGTGGACCATGTAGTTCATGAGCCTAATACAATGTAACGGCAAGAAACATATCCTCACATAGGAGGAGCCTGCTAACAAGACGGGGTTAATGCCTCTCATGGGAGGCAGACGACGCTTATGCATGTGTATGGCTTTTTGGAACGGTATCCACGGATATAGCCAATGACATTTTGAGTCATCCCACGACGAAGGCTATGTGGGACATTCTCACTGCTACATATTCTTCGACGAAGAACGAGTCGAAGATTCTGCAATTTCAGCACAACATCTTCACGAAGCAGAATGGTTGTCCTCTCCATACCCTTTACACTTCTCTAAAGGGTATGCTTGAGAAGTTATATGGTTACATTCCCATGATGACCACACCAGAGCAGCTCAAGGCATATAAGGATTCAGTGATGACCGAAGTCTAGCGGCACTCGACCTTGAGTATGATGCATCCATCGCATAGATTCTTACTGATGCCACCATACCTCCAATGGAGGAGGCATATCGCAGGTTGAGTAGGCTCTCCATATCTTATGGTGGTACTCAGCTGTCTCAGACGTCTTCAACCATGAAAACATCTCGTGGTAGGGGGAGCCCTACACAATATCATGGTCGAGGTGGCCGTAGCAGGGGTGGGGGCAGTCAGCCCCCTCGTCAGCCTTGTACTTACTGTCACAGGTCAGGTCACTCTGAGGAAACATGTTATTCCAAGCTTGGGTTCCTAGCTTCTGCATGTATGTCAGAGCAGATCCAGCAGGTTGGCAGTTCTTCACCTGCATCCAATCAGATATTTAACGAACTTGTGGCGAGACTCAAGGAGATTATGCCTACATCTGGGTCAACCAACTCTCCTCCAGGATCCTCAGAGGTAGCTGCCTTTGCATCAGCATCTACATCAGGTATAACATATGCCTTTACTAGTTGTTACAGGGCAGATCTGTTAGAATGGATCATGGATTCAGGAGCATTACATCATCTCTGAGGTGACAAAGGTTAGTTTAGTGCTTTTAGTCCAACCCAGCTCAGGCAATCTGTTGTGATAGTAGATGGGACACACTCCCCCATTACTGGTCAGGGGAGATGCAGTTAACTCCCGCAATGCGTCTTCGGAATGTTCTTTATGCTCCTGAGTTTTCTATGAATTTACTATCAATTAGTCAAAACACCAAGCATTTATATCATCATGCCATACTTGATCCATCTGTTCTTGTGTTTAAGGACATTTTCACGGGCATGGTGATTGGATCTGTCCGTGAGCAAGGAGGTCTCTACAGACTGGTGCAATCTCCTTATGTTGGTGGCTCTTTTTTTCTCTTACTGGATCTGCGTCTCCCTATATATGGCATCTTCGATTTGATCATCTTCATCTACAAAAGTTGTGTCCTGTTCTTCCACAGAACTCTCCTCGCTCTACCTTTCAATGCGAGGCATGCCAGCTTGGGAAGCATCATCAATCTACTTTCAAGAGTCATCAGGGTCGGAGTAGTCATAGTCTGTTTGAGTTGATTCATTTTGATATTTGGGGTCCCAGTCATGTCCCAGCAGGGGCATATATTTTATCTTGTTGCAGTTGATGAGTTTTCAATATTGTCTTGTGTCTTTCTTCTTAAAAACAAGTCTGATGCTGGTCATGTTATTCAGTCTTTTATTAATGAAATAAGGAATATTTTTTCAGCAAAAGTCAAGTTTATACGTTCAAACAATGCTCAAGAATTTTGCAGTACTCAACTCTCCCAATTTCTTAAGTCCCATGGTGTTGTGCATCATACAACTTGTGCGTATACTTCCCAACAAAATGGGATGGCCGAACGAAAACACTGCCATTTTTTGGATGTTACCGGGACTCTTTTGATTCAAAGCTGTGGTCCTCATTCGTATTGGGGGGATGCTGTTCTAACTGCTTGTTACCTGGTAAATTGTATGACCTCTTCGGTTATGGGGAAAAGGATTTCCGAGACAGATCTTTTCTCACTCACGCCTCGTGTCTTTGGTTTAGTGGCCTTTGTTCATCAGATGTCCCCTGGCCTTGACAAGCTCTCTCCTAGAGCTGTCAAATGTATGTTTGTTGGGTACTCCAAGACCCAAAAGGGATATTGTTGTTTCGACCCTGTTCGACGAAGGTACTATGTTAGTGCAGATGTCACCTTTTTTGAGTCTATTATATATTTCTCTCCTACAGGTGACAAGCTCATTCCTTCAGAGGATGAGGAAGAGGTTTATATGCCTCTACCTTCGATCTCCACTACACCATCATCGTCACCACCTCCACCACCACATACCACACCTACTTTCTTTCCCCAGGTTTACGAGCGCCGACCTCATGCTCATGTGCCTCCTCTATTATCCAGCACACCCAATGTATGTTCTGAGTATTTGAGTTCTTCTAATAGCATTGGTGATTTACGTATACAACTTGAGGTGTAGGATGTTATGGATGATTCACTTTCTGCGAGTACTGAATGTATTTATTGCTCTACGGAAGCAGAGGCGTGCATGCACTATGCATCCTCTTGCTTCCCATGTTATTTGAACCGTCTCTCCGAGGATTTTCAGAGGTTTGTTGTGGGACTGTCAACCCTGAAGATACCACGGTCCTATCAGGAGGCGTTGTAGAGTAGTCAGTGGCATCTGGCTATGGAGGAGGAGATGACAGCTTTACAGTCTCGAGATACATGGAGTGTTGTACATGCTCTTCCAGGTTCGTCCGTTGTTGGCAGCAAGTGGATGTTTACTGTGAAACACCGAGCTGATGGAATTGTGGATAGATATAAGGCCAGATTGGTTGCTCGTGGGTTTACCCAAACCTACGGAGTATATTATCCGGATACTTTTTCTCCTGTTGCGCGTCACTCTACGCTGCGGATTCTTATTATTGTTGCTGTGGTATGTGACTGGCCACTTTTCCAATTAGATGTCAAGAATGCATTTTGTATGGATATCTGCAGGAGGAAGTTTACATGCAACAACCACCAGGGTTTGCTGTTGAGGGGGAGTCCAGTATGGTATGCCGTCTCCACAAGGCTATATATAGCCTTAAGCAGAGTCCGAGGACTTGGTTTCAGAAGTTCTTAGAGTTTATTGAAAAGAAAGAGTTTGTCAAATCTACTACAGATCACTCTCTTTGTTAAGAGAAATCAACGAGGTACGATTGTTGTTCTAGTTTATGCTGATGACATCATTGTTACTGATAGTGATGAACATGGCATTCATGCAGCTAAGGATTTCCTTGGATGATAGTTTGTGACCAAGGACCTTGGCAAGCTACGTTACTTCCTTGGCTTGGAGTTTGCACGAAATCAACAGGGTATGGTTATGACGCAAACGAAGTATGTTACTAACCTTCTATCTGAGACATGAATGACATGATGTAGACCTGCCACTACACCAATGGATCCCAATGCTAAGCTCTATGATGATGACTCTGTGGGTGGATAAGAGACGATACATAAAGCTAGTAGGGAAGCTGTTATATCTTACTATTATCAGGCCTGGTATATCACTTGTTGTGAGCAAAATTAACCAGTTTATGGAGCAACCCAAACAGGTCCACATGGATGCAGTTTGCATGATCCTAAGATATATGAAGTCTTCTCCAAGTGCATGCCTTCTTTTCAGAAGAGATACGTCTCTTACAATTACATGTTGTGCAGATGCGGATTATACTGGGTGTCTGAAGGATAGGAAGTCCACTTCAGGATTTACTGTGTTTATTGGTAACTCGCTTGTTTCATAGAAGAATAAGACAGACAGTTGTTGCTAGATCCAACGCTGAATCCGATTATAGGGCCATGGCCCAAGGGAGCACGGAAATGATGTGGGTCAAGTTAGTTATGATTGATCTAACTATTGAGGTGCCTCTTCTTATGCATCTCAAATGTGATAATCAAGCAGCTCTGTTCATTGCTAATAATCCAACCTTCCATGAGAGAATGAAGCACATTGAAGTAGATTGTCATTACACCCATGATTTGATCCAGAAGGGGCTTATTTCCACTTCTCATGTTGCATCATGCGATCAAATTGCAGACATGTTTACCAAAGCTCTTGCAAGGGGTCCTTTTCACCGTTGTTCCAAGCTGAGCATGATAGACATATATACTCCAGCTGGAGGGGGTGTTAAGATACTTATATTTCTGCGTCTTTATTTATGTTTTTCTATTTCTCCAGTCTATTTTATGTAATTTTCCCTTAGAGCTTTTCTCTTATATAAGAGAGCTATAGGGCAATGAGGGATACATCTTTCATTCTTTCAACCCTTAACACTGTCAAACATGCTAAGTACTATATCATGAACCAAATGAACCAAATGATGGTTCTGTACATAAAATATAACGTCTGCAGGTTGCTATGAAATATATTAGTCATTTGTGCCCTTCTTAACTTTTGCAATATTAGTCATGCCCCTCCCTTTTTTAAAATATTAGGTGTCCCAAACTTCTTCCATAATTATTGTTTTGAAGGAATCAACTCAATTGACCTCGCGCTCTAAACCACCACCAGCGGTTGCGCGGACCGCCTCTTATGGGCGTGGACGGATGCATGCTGACTATTCGAGGGGCATACACCCTCTATAAATATCGACCTCCTCTGAAAGGGGAAAACACAAGATGATTTCTCGCACCAGGGAACCCTCTCCTGACCCAACATCTTTCCATTTCTCTCGTTCTCTCTAAAAGTCAACGATGGCGTACCTTGAAATCCTTCACTGGTATCAGAGCGGATTGATCTTGTGACTTCGCTACTCTATTGACGCTTGTGATGCCGGCATCCACTCGATTGATGGATCAAGATCTTGGAGCAACATCGCCGCTGCACCCTCTTTCTCAAAACCCCAAAGGTGTGCAAGGTCCTTTTCTAGAATATATATTCCTCTTTTGCCAGCTCTTTGAGAATGAACGACAATATCAAAAGTGTGACGGATCTATATGCACAAATGTAGATTAAACTTAAAATTTTACACAGCAGTACAGGAAAATTAACTCTAAATGTAGTAAATATATTTTTTAAACAACAAATTTACACAGAAGTACATGACAATTAATTCTAAATGTAGAATATATATATATATATTTTATTACAATAAATTTACACAGAAGTACAGGAGAATTAACTCTAAATGTAGAATAGATATATATATTTTTTTAAACTAAAATTACACAACAGTACAGGAGAACTAACTCTAAATGTATAATAGATATATTTTTTAAACAACAAATTTACACAGAAGTACAGTAGAATTAACTCTAAATGTAGATATATATATATATATATATATATATTCTTACAACAAATTTACACAGCAGTATAGGAGAATTAACTCTAAATTTACAACAAATTTACACAGCAGTATAGGAGAATTAACTCTAAATGTAGAATAGTTATATATTTTTTAAACTAAAAAATTACACAGCAGTACAGGAGAATTAACTTCAGATCTAAATTTTTTCCCACTAGAACAGCAAGAACAATATAAATATCCAGAAAACTAATATGTACATCAAGGAAGAAACCAATCAATAACCCATAGAAATGTGGAAAAACTTCATTCAACATCTGATTTGAAATGTGTATAAAACACATGCATGGAAGCAAGATGATGATGATGGATTATACCTTTTGAGGATTAAATCTTGCATGCAAGATAACTTGGTTATTTGGATGCTCCACGGAAAAGGAGGAGCTTCAACAGGGGTTTTCCAGCAGCTTTGGGTTGTTAGAACAGGGCTTTCAATAGCATCAAAAAGGCTGCTGAAAAGAAGCAGCAAAGGGCTGCAATTAGGAATGGCAGCAGCTACAAATCAGGGGTTTTCAGCAGCCAAATCTGTAGCAGATTTCGGTCCAAATTGGAGGAAAAGAAGCCCCTTCGGCTGTAATTTTGGAAGACAAAATTGGAAAGGGGATTTGGGAGAAACTTTGGAAGAAAGAAAGGGGAGAGAAAGGGGTCTCTACGTTGGATTTGGATGCCTATACTTATATTTTTTTTAAAATGACATCAGCAATGACATCATCAATGACATTATTAATGACATCATCAATGCCATCATATTAGTTCCATTTTCTACTTCTTGAAAATCTCAAAATCATTCCATTTGTGCCTCGAGACCATTGTTGAGAGTAATAGCTCATTTTGACCGTCTCTGAACGACGATTAAAATGAGTACACTATTTATATACTTTGGATCGAGTATGAATTCTCGAAACTCTCGAGATATGGTCTTGGTTTGTGACTAAAATTTGTGACTTTAAAATATCAAATTATCTCTGATCGACGAATGGTTGATTCCATTGGTATTATTTCGTCAAATCGGATTTTTGGGTGGTCTCGGTTTATTTTGTGGTTTTCAATTTTGTTTCGCGGCTTTTCAATTTTGTGGTTTTCAACTTTAAAAAATCGGATTTTTGGGTGGTCTCGGTTTATTTCGTAAAATACCTGGGCTTAGGTAGTCGACAACCAATGTAAAAATAGTTGAATCTTTCAACATGGATTTGAGCAAGAATCCATGTAGCTGGCCCTACTTATAGTTGGAGAAGGCTTTGCCATTTTTTACTATATCCTAATCAATGTTGGGGACTTGATCTTGAAATAACTGTCACAGTGCTTATTCAAATTAAACATGGTCTAAATTTAGTTTCAGGTATGTAGCTCATAAGGTTAGGGATTTCAACTGTCATTAATTTAGTCAGTTTTTTTCAGAAATATTATTTTACATGGGCATTGAATCCTTTGAGCCCAAGCCTTGGAGAAATATAGGAGTTGACAATGCTCGCTTCTTCAATTTTGATTTGAACGAGGAAAGTTGGAAGCACTATTGGAGAACTGTGGTATCTCATAATCTTAATTTTTATTGAGTAATCACAAACATTTTTTAGGCTTACTTTTTACATCTGTTGTAGACAAGGTGGATCACATATATGTAAATGCCACGTCTAAATTTTATTACTTTTTCATTGTAAAGATCTAATGCATCTACCTTATTACTGTGGTATTTTGATAGGTCATTGAATCCAATGGAATTAATGGCACTTGCTCAACCATGCTTGGACCTGGCTATGATGAAAGAACAACTTCATCTGTCATTAAGGCAAGTATCAAAAGCTGCAACTTGGATGTTATTTTATATATACTCTTTTCCCTAAGTGATTCATCCATTGCTTCAGCCGAGGGGCAGGGCTATTCGAGTTGAAGGTGGCATTAGTGAGCGAAGACCCTCTGTAGATCTCCGACGGTCTCGCAATCGGGATTCTGATGTTGTTATACAAGTATGGGTGCTGTGGTTCCTACTCTGTTCTGCTGTTATAATTAGTATTTTCATTTGACAAGTGACAGTAGTTTAAATTGCCTTGTTTTGAGTGCTACAGAAGAAGAAAAAAACTCACCTTTGATTTCTTCCAGATCAAGATGGATGAGTCTATGGAAAAGACATGTACTTCGAGTAGCAAAGACATAGAACTAACTGTTGCTGAGGCACTTGACGAAAAGGGGAATTCTTTTCAGTAAGTTCTGTATCTGTATCTAAGGAGCACTGCTAGATTTTTCTATTTGCTAGTAGATATCATTTTTCTTTTCAAGACAAAAGTTATGTACTATGTATTCACCATGCTCTACAAATGCCAATACACCCTGTTTTGTGGTTAGGAGGAAAAAAACAAATAACTGCAAGATTGATGAATGAAAAGACTTCCTCAAAGTAATAGGTGCGCACCATTTTGGGTGCCCATTGTCTTTTACAAGAAAAAACAGTTCATCAAATACTATAAAAAATGTATGGAAGAGAAAAATGCATCTTAGCCAAAAGTCCCTAAAATTTCAGCTGGATGTCAAGAATGCTTTTTTGTATGGTGACTTGCAGGAGGAAGTTTATATGCAGCAGCCACCAGGGTTTGCTGCTGAGGGGGAGTCTAGTATGGTGTGCCGTCTTCATAAGGCCATATATGGCCTGAAGCAGAGTCCATGGGCTTGGTTTCAGAAGCTCTCAGAATTGATTGAGCAAAAGGGCTTTGTCAGATGTACAACAGATCATAATCTCTTTGTAAAGAGAGATCAGCGAGGTATTGTGATTATCTTAGTGTATGTTGATGATATTGTTATCACTGGCAGTAATGAGCAGGGCATTCAAGCAGCCAAGGACTTTCTTGGCAAGCAGTTCGTTACAAAGGACCTGGGTACACTTCGCTATTTTCTGGGATTAGAGTTTGCACGAAATCAGTAAGGCATGGTAATGACACAAAGGAAGTACGTTACTGACCTGTTATCTGAGACAGGTATGGCAGGATGTAGACCAGCTACTACTCTTATGGATCCGAATGTTGAACTTTATGATGATGACTCTGAGGAGGTGGACAAGAGACGATATAGAGAGCTAGTGGGGAAATTATTGTATGTTACTATTATGCGACCTGATATAGCCTTTGCTGTAAGTAGGGTAAGTTAGTTCATGGAGCAACCCAGGCAGGCTCACATGAATGCTGTGTTTATGATCCTAAGATATCTGAAGTCATCTCCAGGTGCTGGTCTTCTGTTTAGGAGAGATACCTCTATATCCGTCACAGGATGTGCTGATGCAGACTATGCCGGGTGTCCTAATGATAGAAAGTCTACTTCAGGCTTTATTGTATTTGTTGGCAGCTCATCGGTAGCTTGGAAGAGTAAGAAACAAACTGTTGTTGCTCGATCCAGTGCAGAGTCAGAATATAGGGCAATGGCCCAAGGTAGTACTGAGATGATGTGGGTTAAATCTGTTTTGACTGATTTAACTATTGAAGTACCTCTTCCTATGCATCTTAAGTGTGATAATCATGCATCCCTGTTTATAGCTAATAATCCAGCCTTCCATGAAAGGACCAAGCACATTGAAGTGGATTGTCACTATACACGGGACTTGATTCAAAAGGGGCTTATTTCGGCATCTTATGTATCATCAGGAGATCAGATTGCAGACATGTTCACCAAGGCTCTCGCTAGGGGTCCATTCCATCACTGTTGTACCAAGCTGAGCATGATAGATATATATGCTCCAGCTTGTGGGGGAGTGTTAGAATAATTATGTTATTTACTTTGTCTTGCTTCTGTAATTTATGTTGGAGTATTTAGTAGTGCGCCTATTGAGTTGTAGATGGGTAAATGGATACCTCCAGGATCCATTTACCCCATCCAGTGGTTTAGTCCCACATCGTCCAGTGGTGGGACTTGGAGGCCCTGTGGAGGCTATACAAGGAGCCCCAGGCCTCCTGTAACAGATGAGAAAAAGGAATGAAGTATCTGCCCCTTTGAGGGATTCTCCCGTGGTTTCATCCCGCTCCTCACGAGTAGGGTTCCACGTAAAATCCCACTGTTTCTTCTTGTTATTTATCTTTTCCATGTTTACGCTTCCGCTTCCGATTTTCTAACATGGTATCAGAGCGGGTCGATTCTCAAGGACTTCAAGTTTTTATTTTTCGAGATTCGTGTTTAAAGTTCTATGTTCTTGAAGATGATTATTAGTGTTTTGTCCAAGTCCTAGGGTTTATATTGAAACCCTAATCTCTGCGTATTTCAAAGATCATTGTCGAAGTTTTTTTAAGATCCGAAGATCTCCATGCCGCAGTTCTCCAGGCCTTTGGGTTTCTTCGAACCCTAGGTTTCCCGTGAAACCCCCATGCCAGCAGCATCTGGCCCCAAGCGACAGGTCGATCCTTCTCATGCAGGCGGCACCTGCACCTCTCCAGGAGTGCGCATGATCCAACCAAGTCGAAGCCGAAGCACGTCCAGCGTGCAACCCTCCTTCCTTAGCACGATCCAGTAACGCAGGCGTGAACATCCAACGCCAGCCCTGCCCTAGAGCTCTCCGTACGGCATCCAGATCGGCATCCAGATCGAAACATGATGCGCAAGTCCTCCGTACGGCATCGTCTCCAGGTCGGCGGCTCCAGGTGCGCTCTCCTCTCCAATCGCGCAGGCGGCGCAGTTCTCTGGAAGACCAGACCCAGTCTCCAAGTCCATCGAACAGGACATCTGATCGCCCAGGTCGCGGTGCCGATCATCATCGCCCTCCAGACCTAGCGGCACTCCTGGCGATTCCCGCATGCACCATACCCAAATCTCCATCGCGCGCAAGCCCCTCCTCATGGCGAGTTCGTCCCGCGCGCATCCCTGTTCCCAGGCGTGACTCCCAGGCGGCGCCGACCCCAAGCTCTCTACATGTGCCACACCTCCAAGCGGCATCTTCATGCTGCCCAGGCGGGGAAGCCCCTTCCGCTCAGCGGTGCCACCCTCAACCCTCGCCCAGGCGGAGCATCCCTCCAGGTCTCCTGACCCCCTCACGCAAGCGGCCCATGGGCGACTTCTTCCCAAAATGCGCAGGCGGCGCGCGATGTCGAAGACGACCCTGCGCAGCACAGGCGAGCCAGGCACGAGCCCTAGCAGAATCCATATCCCTCACGGCGCCCGCACGAGCCGATCCCAGCCACAGCCCCAGGCGAGACCTCCATGCTCCAGCGCCTCCAGGGGGCGCAGTCATGCCTCCAGGCAATCCGCGCGATTATCCAGCGTGCCAGTGGCGGCGCAGTTTGAGAGGGCCCCTGTGTGGGGGCGACAGACCCTATCGAGAAAGGGTTCCAAGTGGGAACCCTAAAATAGAGTGAGAGTTGAGCCCAACAAGTGGGCCTTAAAAAATCAGATTGAAAAAAAAAGGAAAAAAAATCGCGTACACCGAGAAAAAGCCGTACGCAATTTTTTTAAAAAAAAAGATTTGCAAAAGCCAAATGCATGGCTTATGATAAAAAAATTGGCGGCCATTTACAAAAAAAATGAGGGAAAAGCCGCAAGAAACTTTTGAGAATGTTTTGTTCCTCCGTATTTATCATTGTCTTCTCCCAACTTTGTCAATGATCATTTTCCGACAAGTATGGGAGAAAGGGGGAGTATATGTAGAGTCACAGGTCTGTTCATGATCCAGATTCCAGATTCAGACGCCAGTCTCTAGGCCAGCCATTTGATCAGACTCTACAGTTCGGTTTCAGACTCGACGATCATTATTTCCGAGTCTCCAGTTTCAGACACGCACGAGTGTGCGGTCATTGTCAGATGAGCATATGTTGCCATCTTTCGTTTCATGGTCCCCATCATTCTTCTAGGTGTAGGCCAGAGTTTTCATGTGAGCCATAGGGACTCCAGAGCAGAGGACCATTCCCTATGCCATTGAGGGCAAGGATTTTCATGTGGTATCATAGGTACACCAGAGCAGTGCACCATTCTCTGAGCCAGATGGGAGAGACCTAGTTCTCCGACGAGGAGACTTCAGGCGCAAGTTCAGACTCGATGGTCAGATTCCGAGTCTTCAGTTGACTCACACTCCATCTCGTTCGTCCTCCTCACCTACATGGCATGAGAAGCAACGTCCTCAACTGCAGCATGTGCGCGTTGGGTTGATATTGTCCGCAGTGTCCTGTAGCGTTGAGTTGAGTTTCTTTCTGTTTGTTTGTCCAAGTTGAGCATTGCATGCTCCAGCTTGAGGGGGAGTGTTGGAGTATTTAGTAGTGCGCCTATTGAGTTGTAGATGGGTAAATGGATACCTCCAGGATCCATTTACCCCATCCAGTGGTTTAGTCCCACATCGTCCAGTGGTGGGAATTGGAGGCCCTGTGGAGGCTATATAAGGAGCCCCATGCCTCCTGTAACAGATGAGAAAAAGGAATGAAGTATCCGCCCCTTTGAGGGCTTCTCCCGTGGTTTCATCCCGCTCCTCACGAGTAGGGTTCCACGTAAAATCCCGATGTTTCTTCTTGTTATTTATCTTTTCCATGTTTACGCTTCCGCTTCCGATTTTCTAACAATTTACCCTTAGAGCTTTTCTCCTATATGAGAGCTCTAGGGTTTGATGGAATGAATCTTCGCTTAATCATTTCTCAACAGAAAGAATCACAAAGATGTAATATATAAAAATAGAATAGCAGTTCGTGGAAGACATTGGAGAGATATTAGACCTCTTAATAAAGAGAAAATTTATCGCATGCGTGTGAAAGAGGTTCTATTCTAACTGCCAATGGCTTTGTAAGGAAGGGCATAAGTTTCGGGGTTAACAGGTATATGGTAAATTCTGAAGATGATGCACTGTGCAGGAGAAGTGACAACTCTAGATCCCCATCCTATCAAAGCCCACATGAGCTGCATCATTTAGAGAGAGCTAGTTATTTGTTGTCAGAACAGATGCTCAATTTACCACGGTCAAGAACCAGCTGTCCTGCTTCCAATGATGTATTAGATGGAAGTTATGAAAATTTATTGGCTGATAGAAGGGAGCTTGATATTCTCAATGATGGTTGCTATTACCCTGAACAGCCTCTGTATCCCAATACTGAATATAAATGTACAGAGATGTCTGTGCGTACAAGTTGTCCTGAAGTTGCACCAACTTTCAGATATCTTCAAGATGAACATTTCAACTCTTTCGAGGTATCTTTTTCTGGAAGAATTCCAAGGCGCACCATTAGTTATGATGGTTCTACTTTAGAAAGGAGAAAGAGTTCTCCAGGTTCCTGTTATTTAAGCCATTGTAGAAGTTCTGTAAATGATGGAAAACAATTTGTGAGCAGTGAACAAAGTAATGGATTGAGGTCCAGCATAGCCTGTAGCAGATGTTCAGATGATCGTAAAAGAAAGGTAACATTGAGAGTACCAAGCTCAGTGCCTTGTATGGTCATCCATGTATTTTTAAAAAATAACACTATAATGAAATTATATTTTTCCAGCCGTTCTTTTGTAATTTTATGTTGCACATAAATGAATCTCCTCGTGTAACATCTTTCTTGAACTGTGATACTCCTTTGCACACTTTCATTAAAATCTGTGGTTGGATGATTGCTTTTATTCACAACGTAGAAAGTCATGCAATTATTATTTTTAAATAATGCAAGACGATGGCCACAATAACAGTCTTTTTCAACATTAGGTAGAGTTGGATGCATGGATTCTTTGCTTTCATAAGTTATTATTGGGTTGTACCAGGCCTAAATCTAGATATGCCAGATCATTTTTTTAATAGTTTTCTTTTAACACTTGGTCTTCCTTACCCCCATTTGGTATTTTCCTCCGACTTCCTTCACATTTGAATATGGACATCAAATGGCACTCTTACATATACACAGCTACCTTAAACATGTTTTCCTCGTTAATCCACCTATTGATGCCACATGAATATTTCGTCGGAGATTCTCTCATCTAGATTTTGTATTATAATTTTTTTATGGCTGCATATCAATGATTAACAGCCCAGCATTTCTCTGCACTTGTCTCAGAGCATCTTACTATGCTGAAGACATCCTTAGCATATGTCTATAATTGAGGACCCAAAAATCACGACCACATGCATGGTACACTTCGCTATGCCAGTATTGTATTTATATATTATTTTCAAAGAGGTTTTTTTGTCACTGGGCACAATTCTAACCATCCACTCTGAACACCATGCATTGATTTTATGACTGATTTTGTCATCTGTATGTCCATGAGGTTGGAAAATAAAAGCAAGTTTTGGGAACATTTCAAGCAAGATATTTCTTGGAGATACTGATCTCTGATAAGATTGATATACAAAACATGCACCTCTTCTGATCTAGAATTCTAACGTGTCTACTAAGTCTTGGTACAACACCATTTGCCTTCTTCAAATAAATGAAAATAATAGGTATATCCGATGTGAATCTATACAAATTTATATTAACACCATAAAGGTATGTGGTCTTAGTTGCAGACCCGTCAAGCATGAATCAAAACTAGTTTACCAATATATAGAAACTTCTGTTTACTTTTGTCAACACTCTCTCCCACTACTTTGCAGCATAATGATCAAATTGATACCTCTTTCATTGTGTTGTTTTGTATAATACAGTTCACTCTATACGGGTGTCATAAACCTTTTGCTCCATTCATCTATCATTTGCTCGCTCCACAAAAAGATATTGAAAAGCTTTGTGGTCAAAATGATACTTCTCTTCAAACGATTTCCAAACGTCCACTGGAATATCATCTGGTCCTGTGTTATTTTTTTGGTCTATATTTTTTAAAGTCTTGTTCACTTCTTTCCTCTGAATTCAATCAGTATAGTTTCAAAAGCTCTGATTCTGGATACTTTCCTGAAGTGATAAACAACCTTGTTCACTTTCAAAAAACTCAACAACCCTGTTTTCAGCAAAGGGCTAGCAGCCACATCTACATTCACTGGTCATTGGAATCTTTTAGTTGATTCTTTACACAACATATTTAAGTAGGATTTCTCACTTTTCATTATCATTCATTGGCCAGTCTGATTGTTTCTCCTTAATATCAAGTTTTTTCTATCAATTCCTCCAAGATTGTCTTCAATTCATTGACTGCCCTTTTTGCTTATTTATCTTAGTATACTTGTTCACATTTGCATTCATTGTGTTTACGGCAAAAAGCTTGAAACCATCTCTTCTTGATCCAAGTTTCTCTTGTACCTCATCAATAACAAGTTTTATATCACACCATCTTTCTTTATACACTTTTAAAAAACTTATTTAGCAATTTTTCGAACAGAGATCTCCGTAAAATAAATATTAGTATTGTCAAATTTATCAGCTTCATTGACCGTTTTCTTGAAACTTTCTTCTTATTTACAGAGGTTCCTCCATTATGGCCCCATTTCTTCTTTTCTTTTATGTGCACGTCGAATACTAGTAAATAATGTTGAATGTTGGATACTTTATTTTCGTCTCTTTTTTATTAGAAAATTGCTATATGAAAAGGTTATAAATCAGTGCAAAACCAGTTTTTTAGTAAAGGAACGGGGAGCCCTCTCGAGGCGGGAGTCACCACACCAAAGCATTCATTAATAAAGAAAAGTGTACATCAGTTAGATAACCAGAAATTGTACAAAACATTACAGTGGGCTACAACATTCTCCGAGTAAAACCGCTGCCCCTTGAAGATTGTATCATTCCTACCAAGCCAAATAGCCCACAGTGCGGCAAAAGGCTTGGAGACATCATCGGAAGACCCATGGCCGACCCGACGAACCGACCGCCAAAACTGATCAGCATCAAAGGCCCGGACCTACGTGAGCCCCAATGACTCCCAAACCTCAGCGGAAGACCGTCAACCAAAAAAGATGTGGTCCACATCCTCCAACTCGTCCTCGCATCTGTCACACTTAAGATCCGTCCCACCCAACAGTCTGCCTCTTCTCACTTTGTCACAAATACGACCTCTCCTCATACACCAAAGGAATACCTTCACCCGCGTAGGAATCTTAGCTGCCCAATCATCTTCACGTCAGCACACAACTCTTCATCACGCTCCACCAAAGCCGCAGTAACATTCCGATAGGCCGCCTTTACCGAGAACCTACCACCAGTCCACTCAAAACGGTCCGGTTCCCCCGACAGGTCCCTGGCAGGGGGAATCTCAGACAACATCCTCAAAAACTCCTCCAACCTCTGTTCGAGAGATCCGCAAGGAACCTCGGCGCCCACGTCCCAGCTTCGACGACCTCCGCCACCCGCGCTCCCCTATCAACTGCCAAAGCCATCAGCCGAGGGAAGCGGGAGGCCAGGGCCCCATCCCCCGTCCAGTCATCCAACCAAAAAAGGAAACGGAGCCCATCCCCCAAAATCGGCCTAAGAAGCGGCCGAAGCATCGGAAGAACGATACGGATCCCAGTCCACAAGGAAGACTCATGACGCTTCCTCTCCGACACCGACTCCCCTGTAACACCATAAATCTTTCTCAGCAGCTGCAAGACCGGCGACTCGGACGAACCCCAAATGCGCACCACCCACTTGGCTAACAGAGCTTTGTTCATAGATTCCACGTCCCTAACGCCAAGGCCCCCCTCTGCAACCGGAATAGCCAGGTCCTTCGAAGCCTCCAGGTGCAACCTTCTCTTTGCCTGTCTCCCATCAGACCAGAAAAAGGATCTCATCAAGGTCTCAATCCTCCTTCTAAAACCAACAAGCATTAATCTCGTCGAAAAGAAAAAAGTCTGGATAGCCGAAAGAACATGCTTCAGCAATGTAAGCTTCCCACCCTTGGACAGAGTGACACCCTTCCAACCTTCCAGCCGCTCCTCTATTCTGCGCAACACACAATCCCAATCGGACTTCCTCAGCCTGCCCTCAACCAGAGGCAAACCCAGATAGGTTATCGGCAGTATCCCCAAGGGGCATCCTGCCCACTCCGCCAGCCAGATGCTCTCCTCGCCACCCAAACCCATTGGAACAAGGACCGACTTCTGCCTGTTAATCTGCAACCCAGAGAGGCACCCAAAAACATCCACCTGCACAGCTGCATTGCGGTTCTGCTCCTCCGACCCTCCCAGGAATATCAGCGTGTCATCCGCATATTGCAACACCGGGATTGAGATGTCCCCCATTCGGAAGCCCTCGCACCAGTTCTCCTCCACTGCCCGGTCAAACAAAATCGCAACACAAAATGCAACCAACACAAATAGCAGGGGAGCAAGGGGCAGCCCTGACGCACCCCCTCTGCGGTTGGAACCATCCGCCCTCAGGCCTCCCATTTACCAGCACCGAGCATGAGTTAGTGGTGACGCATCTCTTAACCCAAGCAATCCAAACATCCGGGAAACCCCTTTTCTGTAGAGCTAACCAAAGGAATCTCCAACTGACACAATCATAAGCCTTGGCGTAGTCAATCTTCCAAACTGTCCCTTTTTTAGACCTCTTCCACTCACGACAAATCTCCGAAGCGGTCACGATTCCATCCGCCATAGACCGACCCGGAATGAAGACGGATTGGGCCGGCAAAACCACGGAGGATAAGACCCCTCTAAGTCTGCTCGCCAACACCTTGGCGACAATAAGATAAATTCCATTGGAGATAAATATCAGCCTGTCGTCCCCCACCCCCACCGAGGTATCTTTCTTCGGCAGCAAAAAAATCAAAGCCCTGTTAATTTTCTCAAAACACATGTTGCCCCCCCTGAACTCAGTCAGAACCTCCAATATGTCCCCCTTCAGCAAATCCCAGAACTCCCTGTAGAAAACCATAGAGAAGCCATCCGGACCCGGAGCCCCGTCCGCATTCAGCTCCCAAACCGCCCTGCGCACCTCAGCCTCCGTGAACTCGGCCACTAACGAAACAGCCTGGGCACCACTCAAGTGCCTCACCCCTAGACCCGACAATCCCCAGCCATCCTCAACCAGCACCCTCCTGGAGGCACTCACAAAATGACCCCGCAAGGCGATCCCAATCTCCCTTTCGCCTGACACTCTTTGGCCCCCCACCTCAATTTCATGCAACAAGCTCCTTCTCCTCCTTCCGGATGCCACAGAATGGAAGAACCGCGTGTTGGCGTCCCTTTCCCTTAGCCATTTCTGCCTGGCCCTCTGCCGCCAATGAACCTCCTCTTTCCTGTCCTCCCGAAGCACAGTCTCAAGCCAGGCTGCCCTCTCCTCCACCTCCTCCGGAGACAGGCCCCGATCATCATCAAGCCCGTCTAACCTGCTGATCCCAGCCTCTGCCCTGACGGCCCGTCGCGTCCTGGCGACATCCTTCCCGTAAATCAACAGCAACCGCCTCAGTGACTCGAGCTTGGCCGCAAACCGCGACACAACCGAGCCCGCCATCGCCACACTCCGCTAATGTTCATGCACCATGTCCCGGAAACCATCCTCCAACAGCCACTTCTTCTTAAAGCGAAAGGAGAACCGAGCCAAGCGCTCCTCACCAGAAAACCACAGAACAGGAGTGTGATCTAATATAGTCCTCGTAAGCGCCCAAGCCCTCGCCAAAGGGAAGACCTCCCCTGCCTCAACCGACATCAGGAATCTGTCGAGTCTGGATCTCGCCCTCACGTTCCTCCAAGTGTACTTACACCCATCCGCATCTACAACAGACAATCCCAGAGACCGAACCACCTACCTCATATCTGCCGATCCCGGATCAGAGCCTCCGCTCCCCCCGGCCTGTCGTCCGATAGCAGTGTGACATTGAAGTCGCCACCGATGATCCAAATATCGTCGCCAGCCTCAGGCCCAACACTCTCCAGATCCCCAACCAAGCTACCATCCTGCCGCCGACACGGTCCATAGACATTAGTAATGCACAGACAGATTCCATCCGCCCTCCGCCGCAGCCGAACAGACAAAGTGAACTGGGATGCGGAGATCCCCAGCAAGTCGAAGGAATCAGATCGCCAACCGGAGAGCAACCCCCCCGAAGCCCCATCAGCCCCCTTGTCCGCCAACGAGAAAATCCCCCCTACTCATCTCCCGCCGCAACTGGTCCTCCAAAGATTGCAACTTAGTCTCCTGAAGCAAAAAAATATCTGCACCAGCCTCTCTCAGCAGATTCTGCACCTCGAGCCTCTTTTCGGGCCGGCCCAGGCCCCTCACATTCAAAGATAGCAGCTTCATCTGGCGACCAAAGCTTCCCTCTTCTTTGGGGGAATAACCCCCAAGCGTCGTGCCATGTCCCTATCGAGAGCCGCAAAACGATTCCGCACCACCAACGGGCTGGCCGCCCTCACGCTCACAACCTCAGCATCTGCCCCTGATGCCAGAGATGCCCTTAGGGCAGCCCTCGCCTCCTTCTCAGCCTTCCCCCGCTTCCCCCCTCCCCCTTTCATACTCCACACCAAAACGCCGCGGCAACGCCCCGCCCAATAGCTGCAAGGACCCTCCCACCTGCCCCCTCCCCCCAGCCGGGTCGGCCCCACCCCCAGCTGGAGCCTCCCCACCCAACGCACCCTCAGACGGAACAACCACCCCAACCACAGCATCCGCCCCTTCCAGCTGAAAATCCCGCCCCCCCGGGACAACAACCCACTCCCCCATAGATACGTCCACCCGCGGAGAGTTTACAGCTCCCCCCTCTCGGAAGCGGCGCCCAAAGCAACCCCCTCCACACCTCGGGCCAAAGCCCCCTCCTCAACCACCTCCACCAGACAAGCAGCCGCTGCTGGCCGAGCCCCACCCCGTCCCAGAGCCTCCCCTCTGCCAGCAGACCACACCGAAGACGCCAGAAACAAAGGCAAAGAAACATCCGCCAACCTCGGAAAGTCCACCGCCGATATGGAACCGAACCGAAGACCCTCCCCCGTGGCGCGGGCCACAGTTGGATAAATCATTTCCTTCGTTTGTACCTCCATAATCATGATCTTCGTATACCTTTGAACACTTCAAAGTATTTTTTCCTGCATATCTGTTTAAACCTCGGTCTAAACAAATCAATTTACTTTATGGGATTCTTTAAAGAGTTATATCAAGCTCCTCTTAGAACTTCATTTTTATACTTTCCTTTAGGCTCACATGGGTGCACATGCCATGAATTAATACAAGAAAGTTTTGGATATCATATAAGTTATGGTTGTCGGAAAGTTGCTTTTCCCTTCTTTTTTGCCCGTTATTCTTTATCCAACATCTTGGGAATTCAAAAAAAGGTCAATTTTGTAGAAAGTATCAATTTGTATGTTTAGCCTTATTTTCAATGCAACATAAGGATGAACAATACACCTAATTGTGGTCTGACTTCTTCCTTGGTAGTTTGGATATATATATATATAAGGAGTTTCATGCGCAATGTTGCCCTTATTTTAAGAATATAACATTGTATGTATCTGTGTTACTCCAACTCTTTCGATTGACACTCTAAAAATTAAACTCTCTTTTTTTACTCAAAAAAGAAAAGATTGCTCTTTTTTTCATGACCATCAAGTACAGATTTTCTTTCTTATTATATGTTTAAAGATGAATATTGTTGAAGAGTTTTATGTTATGTCACTGTTTTACGGTTATTTATTTCTTCTGTCTGTAGTATCTAATTTACCCATTAGGGTTTCTCTCTTCTATATAAGAGATCCCTTGTGCTCTATGAATACAAGTATTCTTTTCTACATGGTATTAGAGCGGCGGTCCTAGATCGGAGCCCTGAGCCAAAGAAACTCTAACCCTACCTCTGACCCTTCTCCACGTGCCCCCTCTCTTCGTGTGACATCCACCCAACACCCTCATGTCCCTCGACGCCCTCGCGCCTTCCCCAGCGCCCTCACGCCACCCGCAACACTCTCGCATTGCCCCCAACGACACCATCTGATGCTGCCAGCGACACCATCTGCCACCCGACATCCTCGGAGGGGTTGTGCGCCGCCTCTCGCGGCAAGCCACAACATCGCCAGGACCTACGGGGACGCCCAACAACACATGTGTTGTTGCTTCATGCTCCTATGGTGCCGCCTAGCGGTGATCTTGGCGTCTTAGAAGCCTGCTGCGTTGCTTGGTGACCCTGTAGACAGAACGTATCGTCCTGAGTTCGTCGTTTTTGGTCTGATATTGATGATTTAGGGTCTGATTTGCCTGATTTTTTTAAATTCAGGCCACGTTTCTTCTGAAAATAGTTGTGATATGAGTCTAAAATCACAACAACACTGTTTCATATCCGTTTAAACACAACACGATTGGTCTAAGGTCCTAGTGATTGCTCACGATGTCAGTAAGTAAAGTTGATACGCCATCCACGAGTGCCTTCAAGGGCCCCGCTCCTATTGTCAAGATGGATGGTACCAACTACAAGCTATGGGCAATGTGGTTCATGAATCTGATGTAGTGCCATGGCAAAAAGCATAGTCTGGCACAGGATGAGCCGATGGACAAGACTGGAACCAACGCCTCATGGGAGGCTGATGATGCATATGCAAAGTTGTGGCTATCTGGTACCGTTTTTGCGGAAATAGCTAACGACATCCTTAGTCAACCCACATCAAAGGCAATACAGGACATTCTCATAGGGACACTCACATGCGAAAAATGAGTCAAAGATACTGTAGCTTCAACACGATATCTTCACAACCAAGCAGGATGATCGCCCCCTTCATGTCCTGTATACTTCTCTGAGGGGTATGTTTGAGCGACTTCATAGCTACATACCTGATGAATCTCATATCCATCATGCTAAAATTGGTCAATTAGGCTCTATTCCTCAAAATTCATATGCATTTAATAATTAATAGAGCATCATTAGCATTCATACATGTGTAAATAATACTCGCATTTCATCATGCACATTTGCATCAAAAATCCAAGTGTAATTTAATCTAAAAAGCTGCTTAACTTCACATATTTTTAATCAATTCATCCTAACTCAGATTAAAAGTACTAAGCCTTCTCCCACTATAAGTAGGGTCGGCTACATGGATTCTTGCTCAAATCCATGTTGAAAGATTCGACTATTTGTTACGCTGGCCGTCGACTACCTAATGCAACCCCTGCAAGAGTGGGATTTGAACCCTGGTCTTTTGTGTGGTCATCCTAACTCAGATTGACCTAAAATTACTTCTATTGTGTAGATATTACTAACATGAACAAAAGAAAAATACAAAAAAATTACTAACTCAAATAAGTGCAAATAATTCCAAAGTATAATTCTACATCTGACAGACTAAAACGCGCATATCTCCCTCATACAATGTCCGATTTTGGTCTCCTCACTTTTAAAGTGGGGTTTTTATTAATTGTGCCCCTATTAGATATTCCAATATCAGTTATGCCCCTCCCTTTTTGGGAATATCAGTTGTGCCCTCGACTTCTTCCCGTTCTATCACTTGTGTCCCTCGGGTTAGTTGTCATCCATTCCTAACGCAAACAGACATTAACTTTGAGGACACAAATGGAAATAAGTTAGAAAACATGAACTGTGAGGTCTTTGTACCCTATAACCCTCTCACATGGCCTTCGACAACGTCGCCCACCGTGCTCTGCCGCCGTCGTTCAGATCGACACTGTCGTCGACTCCCTCAAGGCCCTCAAGCTTCACGTCGCCTCTGCCTCATGCCAGCTCCAATCCTCCCAGGTCGACCTCCCCCTTCCCCTCCTCTCCTCCTCCCCGAGCTCCCCCCTCCTCCGCCCCATCCTCTTCTCCGCCCCGAGCACCCCCCCCCCCGCCTCCCCCCGCAGGACACTCTCCTCTGCCCTCTTTTCTCCTCCGCCCCCATCTTTCCCCCTTCTCTGCCCCCAGGCCACCCTCCTTTGCCCCCATGTCACAAAGAAATTCACTCCCATCGAACTCCTTTTCTGGACCGAGAATTCCTTTTTTGATATAACGAACAAGCTCCTTTTTTATGATTGAAAATCACTATAAGTTAGAACTAAATTCCCCGTTCTGAGTTTTTTTTAAACTTCCGTTCCGTTAACCTGTGCTCATTAATACATTATTGCAATAGTAACTTTGTCACCTTCCTTGCTATATTTTCTTGTGTCGACACTATTAGTTTATACAGAATCCTCACCAAGGTATCAACAGTGTTAGATGGGATTCGAAATACAAACTTTGTTGGATTCGCATGTGCATCTCCGTTGCCATGCACACACCGGTCAGAAGCAGATGGGTGGGTGAGAGAATTCGAAATGGAAAATGGTAGACCCATCCACGCACTATTAGGAAGTGGCAGAGCATGGAGGGAGGACGAAGTAGATCTCGCCGGATTCGAGGGCCTCGGAGCAAGGGATGGCAGATAGGGAGCCATTGAGGTCCATGTCATTGGCGCAACAGAGTCTGTTGTCAGCCTCTTTCCTTCTCCTCCCCTAGCCCCTCCACCCCGATTTCCTCCATCCAGCCCCTTCACCCCTGCCCACGAAGATGTTGCCACCGCCAACGTCGTCGATTGTTCCGAAGGCCAACCTAAAGAACCCGAAGGCCGGCACGAGGAAGAAGATGAAGGTTTCACGTTTTACCCCTCCTAACCTCACCATGATTTGAGAAAACCATGGTTAAGTTCAAATCATTGACGGCCAAAGTAACGGAGGGGCACAAGTAGTAGAACGGGAAGAAGTCGGGGGCACAACTGATATTCCCAAAAAGGGAGGGGCATAACTGATATTGTAATATCTCAGAGGGACACAATTGATAAAAATCCTTTAAATTACTCCATTTTAAAATACCTTCAAAACAAGACCAATTTCATAAAATTCGTAGCTCATATGTAAAGTTGTGTTTTGGGCCTCTTTTGCGCACTTTAGCTTTTTGTGATTTTTGGCCTGAGTTTTTATGTACATTATTAACCCTTTTAATTTTATTTCTTCTTCATTATGTTCTTTGATGAAAGTTTTATTAAGCAATACGAAAATTCATATCTAGATCAAGATTGAAATCAAAGAAACTGACGGAGTCCGAGTATCCGTTGTGAGTCTGTACAAAAATCTCGTATTTCATTCTTTTATTTTATTTCCCCATTAAAAATCCAAAAAATAATTTTATGTGTAATTAATTGTCTTATATTTTATCGTATTTTTCCTTTAATTTTTATCCTCCTTTAAAACCATCAAAAAATTACAAAACCCCAAAAGTCGGTTTTCTATACACATAGAGAACCACCAAAAATACTACTTTGTACAGATGACCTCTTTTGCTCCTGGACCCTTCATGAAAGTTGTAGATCTCATCGAGACGAACAACTTTCATGAAGGAAATTTTTGATCCGAGGTCTCCTTCTATTTCTTTTCAATCTTTCTTTCCATATATTTTTTATTGGAGTGACACGTGGCAGCCCTTGGGCATGCCACGTGGCACCCCCCGCTTCTCTCTCCTATCGCCTATCCCTGGTCACGTGCCAAGCACGTGGACTTGGCACGTGACCATCTTCCTCCCAGGTCACGTGCGGCACGCGACTCGCCCCCTCCCCTTCCTTTGTGTGCCGCCACTCCCCAGCCGTTTCCTCATCCCCCTCTCGCGTAACCTCCAACGACTATCAGTCCTCCTGTAACCGACGCCGTTGCCCTACATGTAACGCAACTCGCCTCCTATAAGTTCTCGCCTTCGGCCTCCTCCCATTTCATCCACCATCTTCCAACCACGAAGGAGAGCCAGGTCCTTGGCTGGTGACAGCGGCCACGACCCGGGACAACTCCCCGAGGGCGAGATCCGCGATGTACTGCGCTACGTAGCAGAGCCTCCAGCCACTGCTCAGTGCGTCGTTCTCCGCCAACAACTGCCGGTGAAGACCAGGAGTTGAGCTCCGCTCCTCCTAACCCAAGGTGAACCCCTCCTCTATTCTTTCTCTGTCTCGTTTCTCTTCTTTCCCGATCACCTCACGCATATCACCCCCAACCTACGACCCTCATCGACGAATGCTACACTACTTTACCATATTGTCCTCCACCGCGCCTCGGCTATCGCTGCGTGCACGGCGGCTCTGCTTCGCGTCGGCGCCACCGCCATCGGCTGCCCACCCCTCGGTCGCCCACCACCAGTGGCTCCGCCGATCGCTGCTCTTCACCATTGGAGCAGCAACCGTTGGATCGGGGGATCCAACAGTTCATACCGTGCCATGCTTTCCCCCGCCGAGCCTCGGCCCCAGACTCAAGGCTCAGGCCTCTCGGACCTCCACTCGCCGCCATGTATAGGCTCGGACAGCCGAGTCGCGACTCCGCCTCAGAGCTCCGAGCCTCTGGCTTGGACACACCGAGCCTCGCCCGAGCCTCAGCCTCCACCGTCGTGCCTCTTGCTCCACGTGCGAGGCACGTGCTTGGGGGGAAAATTGCAGACCAGCCCCCCTCGTTCTTGTTATTTACGCACACGTCCCCACCTCCCACATCACGTCCGATGCACGTCTTGCTGGAAATTTGCAAGGAACCCCCCACAGTTTTTGAAAATTATAGAAGAGCCCCCACCTCCAGAATTCACGCACAGAGCACGTGCTCCTTGGGCAATTTGCAGAAAGGCCTAGACGGGTTTTTCTTATTGCAGATAAGTCCTCCAGGGACCCAATTAAGAAGAAAACTTAATTTTTTATTGCATTTTAGTCCCTAGATCTTTATTTTAGCATATCTTTCTCATATGTACTCCGTTTCTAGTGCATAATATGTCATTTCGAAGCTTATTTCCTGTTCTATCCCTTTGCATAGTTCGCAGACAGATCTGAGGCTACTTTTTAGATTTATTATTTGAGGATCTATGTTGACAAATGCATGCTGATTAATGACATTTTGCGCTACATTTTCATTGAGAAATTAACGATTTATTTTGCAGGGATTCTATTGAGGGGTTAAATTGAATTAATCTTCTCCTAACTATTGTAGATCATATTTGAGGATTTAATCTTTGCAGGAGTTAAATTGAGGAAGAATTCATTTAAATCTCTCTATTAATTTGTCGGATTAAAGATTGTTTTATAGGAGCAAATTACTTGGAATTCTGATAGGACTATTCATTGATTAACCTCTCTACAGCTTGAATTTGATTAAAAAATCATCCTGTGAATTTCTTTTGATCTATGATTCAATTTCGAGGGTTTATTGATCATATTACTTTGGGAATTAAATCATACAAAATCACAGATCTTACGCTCATCCGCTCTGTTTATTTCTCATTACATCTTTCATCATCATATTTTCCATTTGAATTTTGGACATAGAAATTAACCTAGCATTTAATTAATATCTAAACTAATTTAAAGCCACGCAACTAAAAATCATCGTTCCCTGTGTTCGACCTTGATACAACTACCGAGTTAAAAATACTCCACAACATTCAAAGATTGTGGTTTTTGTTTAACCGAATTTGCCTCCTATACTACGACAATTATCAATTATTAAAGAGGCAGAATTTGAAGCTCATCAATACCTCTGACGGCTTCTCCAGAGCAACATAAGGCCTGCAGAGATTCTGTCATGACTGATGTATTTCTAGTTGCATTCAACCCAGAATATGATTCGGCTTGCTCTCAGCTTCTCACCGATGCTACCCTACCTCCTATGGAAGAAGCATACCGCAGGCTGAGCCATTTGAGCATCTCCTCGTCCACACCCTCTCAGACTTCGTCAGCTATGGCTGCATCACGTAGACGAGGTAGGTCTACTTCTTTCAGAGGACGAGGCACACTGTAGCATCCGGTTTCCAATCAAACCCGAAGTCGTCCGATTTTGGGTCTAATGAACCCAAAAACGTTGTCGGTCAATACTAAACAACTTAAAACGATCAATTAATCGTGAATCAAAAGTTCTTCCAAGGAAATCGACCAAAAATCGGTCAATCCGTAACGCGCGCCGTGAAAAGCTGTGACGCAAATTCGGAAACCGCGAAACGAACCGAGACCGTCATTAGATCCGATTCGACGACACGAGACCAACGGAATCGACCGTTCGTCAATCGGAGGTCATATGAAATTTTAAATCACAAAAAATTTAGTCTTAGACAAAAATCGTATCCGAAAATTTCGGGCATTCAAAACCAATCGGAAGTATATCAATATCGTACTCATATTGATCGGTGTTCAGAAACGGTCAAATCAAGATATTGTGCGTCGAAATCCGAGGTTCAATGCGTGAATACGGTCAAATTGAAATATGACAAATAAATAGAGTTTAAAAATATATATATATATAATTATTTATACAGGCACTGTTCGGCTGTTTTTTTTTTAAATAATAATAAATTAAAAGAATCTAGGACAAAAAAAAATGAAAAAAAAAATGAAAATTTGAATTAAAACTAAAGATAAAAGCAGACAGTGTTCGGTGGTTTTGTTTTAAAAAAAAAATATATATTTCTTTTCCTACAGCTGCACAGCAGCTGCAACCCTCACGTGGCTCATTCTTCCTCCATTTGGCAAATACATGTTGCCTCTTTCTTATTATAAATAACCATTTCAACCTTTCCTTGCTCTTTCCAATTTCCCCAAAGTTGAAGCCCAACCGAGAAGCCCAAATCCTTAAGCAAAAATCCAGCCCATTTTCTCTCCTCTTCCAATTCCATTCAATTTCTTTTCCATCTCTAAACGTGTGAGGATAAAGTTGTTGTCCAATTTTTCCCAAATTCCTGGAACTGAAATTGTGGTGCTACCATCCAAGACAATTGGAAAGTTTCTGCTTCAATTCTGCCTGGAGCTGCTGCATATTCTTCTTACACTCCAATCTCTATTTTGAGAGATCTTGAGAGGTACATCTCCTTCCCTTTCTCTTGATGCCATGCATGTGCAATCACATCCATCTTTTGCTGGTATATATGCTATTTAAGACCTAATACAAACCCACTTAACTGGCCATGATATTTTTTTTGAGAAAGATTGGGAAAATTTCAGTAAGATCAAATGCACCTGAAGATTATGCCCAAATTGTTGGATTACTATAGGGAAATTCTTTTCAGGAGGTAGGGATCTTAGCTCTTGTTCGATAATATTTCATTCATGAGATGGTTGAATGTTGATCATTGGGGTATGATTGATATAGTGGCTAAGAGATATCCTTTGCTGTTAGAACGGGGTAATTAGATACCGATAACTTGCACATGTTGGTATTAAATACAAAAATTTTAGTTTCAGAAGTAATCTACAGTAGTTGTCTCTACGGATCCCCGTTATTTCTATTCTTATCCATAAAACCAGAATCTCATCAATCTGGGTATTAAAGTTGGACACATTAATATTAAGTTAAGATTGTCACAACTATTATTTGTAGTAATAGCAAATATTGATTCATCTAAGAATTGGAGTGTAGTAGGAAACTAACTGTTACGTTTTGGTTGTAGATTATATAAATTCCAGTATGGCAAAAAAAAAATGAAATTTTGAACATCTGTTTATAAATGAAATATGTATTTATGTTAATAGTAGTGCAAGAGATTTGTCTTTATAAATGAAATATGTATTTATGTTAATAGTAGTGCAAGAGATTTGTCTGAGCCTTGATATTAGAATAATTAAGCCCACGGAGAAAGAAAGTAGGAAGGTATATAGATAAAAATGAAAGCCCCTAAAGAGGTAGAAACTAAGATGGGATCCTGGAGGCAGAAACAAAGAATGGATATAAGGAGGGGGGGGTTTCTGTTACTTTATATTTGTAATTTAATCATTACTTTCTAAATCTAATAAGTAATGCTCCTAATCTTATAAATTTAAAAGTTGAGAAAATTGTTTGATTTGAACTTAGATTCAAATCCAAGAAACATCTTATAATCTTCAGTACAAATATTAAATTATTAATACTTTTCTTTTATGAGGTCAATAAATGATTTCCTTATATCATTCTGAATAGAAATCCTCGGTCAATTGATGTTTAAATATAATCATCTAATTATTTATATCACTAAAGGAAAGTGTAACAAATTACTTAGATGCGTCTGTAAGTCAGATATAGGAGAGACGGGAAAAGGTTAGAGAAATCAAGGTAGAAATGAAAATGGTGAGTCAATGATGATTGATACTAGTGTTTCTCTCGGAGTATGAATTGAATCATAATCAAGATGTCCATATGATCTGTAAATCAGTAACACCATAAACTTATGCCGGTCATGGTGACTTTTACACCGGACTGTGCGAGGGCGCGGTGACCCTCAACTGGGCGGAAGAAAGGAAGTCCAGTTAGGGCAGCGGCCGCTTAATGCGCGGGTCTAGGATCCCAGTCTTTACACGGTTTTTACGCGAGCTCGCAGTGTTTTTACGCCTCGTTGGGATCCAGACTTTAGACCAGTTCCGCTGACCCTGTTTTAGGATACCCAGGCGGGGATCCTTGTTTTTCAGTTTTCGTACGAGCTCGTTCGCCTGTACTAGTCAGGCAGGTTTTTAGAGCGACTTTTCTAGGGAGTCTCTCTCACCCGTCTCAGTGGTGTAGTTGGGGATAGACCTATCCCTCTATTGGACCGCGCTTCCAATTAGAGGGCGAGACGGAAGAGCCATTGTAGGCTTCTTCACCGCTTGAGTTACATCGCCAAACAGACTTGGCGATTCTATATCTAGATCATCCATATCTACATCTACAACATCTGGAGCTATATCTGAAACATTGAAGTTAGAATTTTGAGAAGTTATGATCAAAAGACATTCTCTCTACCCAAGAATTTAAATATATTAATAGATCTCTACAATCTCAACTTTTCCATTTTTGTCACTCGCCAACTTGATCTCTAAGGAAATTGATATATGCATTCACACTCATACACTCATGATTACGAAATTGCTATATAAATATGACATATGGGAAATGCCGGGTTCTGGGGAAAAACATTAGAAACGCATTACAAACAAACCCTTTTTACTTACGCAAGTAGATGTAGATTTTACTTATACCACCTTTTCTACTTGCCTGCTTTTGTACATATTAAATGTCAAGTTATTTTTATAAATTTTAGGGAGGTACCAGCAATGGCTGACGCCTCTTCTTCCTATTTGTGTGTGTGGCAGGAAAACAGCCTGCAGCTCAGTAGCTACATGCTTCCTGGAGACAGAGTTTATACTAGACGGTATGAATTACTTGTCTCAGTTTTGTTCAAATGATGATGTAAATGCTATCTCTTTTGTATCACACTTTGGGATATATGATGTAATGGAAAATCCTTGTATACGTTGTAAACTGATATAAATATTAATGAAAAGAATTTTGGTGTCAGTTGTATCTCTTTTACTTGTGGTTATGTTGTGAATATGAATGTCATGTGAATAATTAGCCGCGTGAAAAATTTTTCCTGTAATTATGCGGCTTGTGCGATGAAACGTGAATGAAGTATTGTGAAATGCGCGTAAACGGGTACCCGGATCCTGAGGGGTTAACAGTTTGGTATCAGAGCAGTGGTACCTCGATACGCACATTCGCAGTACTACTATTCGATCGCATTAAGTTCTCGGATAGAGACAGTCTTCCGACTTGTCGTGAGTCCGAGAAGGGAAATATGACATTCAAATTAAATAACCACAAATGTCACCAATTTCATTAATTTTCATATTATATCCCAAGAAGAGAAAAGCATATAAGTATCTTCAAATGGTACTTTTACTACTAATTATGGTTCTCATGCAGAACCATGGCATCCTGACCATGGCCAGGTGGCCAGTTGTTTGTTATTTCTTTTATAGTCAGGCACTTACCCATATTAATTGGCGGACACGAGATGCTCGCAGATTTTCTAGTCCTACAGCTTGATGAGTTCGACTTGATTTTAGGCATAGATTGGTTATCAGCTCATCATGCACTTATTAATTACTTTAGGAAGACAATTGTCTTCAGAATTCCATATTTACCCGAGTTTACTTTTGAGGGTATTATACATGACTCCACCATGGAGTACATTTCGGTGCTGCGAGCTCAGCGACTTGTTGATCAGGGTTGTAATTCATACCTTGCATTTGTTCGGGAGGTATCTGATCAGGAGCCGATGACACATGACATCCGAGTAGTCTCAGAATACCCTGACATGTTTCCTGATGAGCTACCAGGATTACCTCCTGAGAGAGAGATCGAGTTCGAGATCACATTACTGCCATATACACATCCGATCTCTATGGCACCATATCGCATGGCACCAGCCGAGTTGAGGGAGCTGAAGGTGCAGTTGCAGGAGTTGCTTGACTTGGGATTCGTGAGACCGAGCATTTCACCTTGGGGTGCTCCGGTTCTATTTGTCAAGAAGAAGGATGGATCCATGAGACTGTGCATCGATTACAGGCAGCTGAACAAGAGAACGGTAAAGAACCGTTATCCTTTGCCACGTATCGATTATTTGTTCGACCAACTCCAGGGATCTTCGGTTTTCTCGAAGATCGATTTTCGCTCAGGCTATCATCAGCTAATGATTCGTGAGTCAGATATTCCGAAGACAGCTTTCAGGACTCGCTATGGACACTACGAGTTTGTGGTGATGCTGTTTGGGCTCACCAATGCACCTGCGACTTTCATGGATATGATGAACTGTATCTTCCGTCCATACTTGGACAAGTTTGTAGTGGTGTTCATTGATGATGTGCTCATCTACTCACGGAATGAATGGGATCATGCGAATGATCTACGAACCATTTTGGACACATTACGAGAGCACAAGCTATATGCCAAGTTGAGCAAGTGTGAGTTCTGGTTATCCCAGGTCTCATTTCTCGGGCATATCATTTCTGGAGCAGGCATTGCAGTTGATCCTGCGAAGATAGATGCAGTTATGTCTTGGGAGCAGCCCAAGACAGTCACTCAGATTCGGAGCTTCCTCGGATTAGCGGGCTATTACAGACGCTTTGTCAGCGGATTTTCACGCATCGTCTGTCCATTGACATGATTGACACAGAAGGGAGTTCCATTTATTTGGGACAATTCATGTGAGCAGGCCTTCCAGACACTGAAGGAGAGATTGACTACAACATATACTCTTGCTCTTCCTTCAGGCACTCAGGACTATGCAGTCTACATTGATGCATCTGGAGAAGGTCTAAGAGCAGTGTTGATGCAGAGAGGACAAGTGATTGCTTACGCATCACGGCAGTTGAGACCGCACGAGCGGAACTACCCCACACATGACTTGAAGTTGGCGGCAGTTGTCTTCGCCTTGAAGATCTGGCGCCACTATCTATATGGGGTGAACTTCGAGATTTTCACAGACCACAAGAGTCTGAAGTACATCTTTGATCAGAAGGAGCTGAACATGAGACAGCGCAGATGGCTCGAACTGCTGAAGGATTATGATTGCACGATCTCTTACCATCCCGGTAAGGGAAACGTGGTAGCTGATGCACTTAGCAGGAGAGCGCATGCTGATGGTACGGCGAACTGGCTATACACGTGGGATACGCTTGCAGCTTTGAGCGATTGGCTTCCCCAGGAGAGCGCATCCATTTCTACCGCCGTGCCTCCACGATACAGCAGTCTTTGGGATCGTATTGTAGAAGGCCAGAAGACCGATCCTTGGATTCATGATAGATACATGCGCGCCGTCAAGGACGAATTTGACGACTTTGTTGTGATGGAGTCTATTTTATGGAAGGCAGGACGGGTCGTTGTACCCAATGACAAACAGCTTCGCAGAGACATTTTGGACGAGGCACACAGTTCATGGTTATCTATCCATCCAGGTAGCACAAAGATGTACCGTGACCTGCGTCGACATTTCTGGTGGGATGGGATGAAGCGCGATGTGGCGCTACATGTTAGCAGATGCATGACCTGTCAGATGGTCAAGGCCGAGCACAGGAGACCGCCAGGATTATTGCAGTCTCTCCCTATTCCCGAGTGGAAGTGGGAGAGCATTTCTATGGATTTTGTCACGGGATTGCCGAAGACACCGGGTGGCCATGATTCCATTTGGGTCGTTGTTGATAGGTTGACCAAGTCAGCCCATTTTATACCTGTCAACACGACTTACACTCCATCCAGGTTGGCCAAGCTCTATGTGCAGAACATCATCAGACTGCATGGCATACCACGAGAGCTGGTGTCTGACAGGGATTCGAGATTTACTTCACATTATTGGCATCAGTTCATGACGGCACTACAGACAGAGCTGAAGATGAGTTCTGCATATCATCCACAGACTGACGGGCAGAGTGAGCGCACCATTCAGACGCTTGAGGATCTACTTCGCGCATGCACTTTGGAGTGGAAAGGGTTCTGGAAGGACCATTTGCCTTTGGTGGAATTCACGTACAACAACAGCTATCACTCCAGTATTGGCATGGCACCATTCGAGGCCCTATACGGGCGGAGAATGCCTCACACCTCTCAGTTGGCGTGAGGTAGGTGATCATGCTTTGTATTCCGTGGATCTCTTGGAGGAGACTGCGAGAGCTGTTGATCTTGTGAGACGGAGACTTCTGACGGCACAAAGTCGCCAGAAGAGTTATGCAGACCGTCGGAGGAGAGATTTAGAGTTTCAGGTAATCTAATTATTTTCTCCTCATCCACTCAATTATAATATATATGTGTTCAACTTAATCTCATACTAATGACATTCCTATAAATTATAGGTTGGAGATTGGGTATTTTTGCGAGTATCTCCCATGAAGGGAGTGCAGAGATTCGGTGTTCGTGGCAAGTTGGGGCCGCGATATGTTGGACCGTTCGAGATTCTGGCTAGAGTGGGGAAGGTTGCTTACCGAGTAGCTCTTCCTCCACATCTTTCTGCTATTCATGATATCTTCCACATATCCAACCTGAGGAAGTATGTGCACGACCCTCGGCACATCATCAGTTATGAGAATCTCGATGTAGAGCCGGACCTGACTTATGAGGAGAAGCCAGTCCAGATACTTGACCACGCTGAGAAGAAGCTTCGCAACAAGGAGATTTCCTTGGTCAAGGTTTTATGGCACCGACACGGCGCGACGTCAAGGAAGCGACATGGGAGACTGAAGCCGACATGCGGGCACGATACCCGCAGCTATTCTGATGTAATCATCAAAACAAGCTTTTGTAATTAGATACATTATAAATATATGGCTTGTTTTCTCTTTGAGGTTTTTATGGGTTCAAAACCCTTTGAGGTTTTTATGGACATATGAAATTCAAACAAGTCACCGAATAGCCTTAACTCGAGTCTCGAGGACGAGACTCCCTTTGAGGTTTTTATATCACACTGACAGAGGCGGTACATGCCCAGCTCAGATATGTTCATACGGTCATCGATCAGGACATTTAAAGGATACATGCTACTCCAAGCACGGATTTCCTTCATCAACCCGTGCTGCAGAGAAGAGTTAGGCTGCTCCTGATCTGACCGACCATTGATACGATGACTTTGTCGCTCGCCTGAGAGAGATCATGCCTCCAGTTGCTGGATCTTCTTGCAACGGTCCATCAGACACTGCATCCTTTGCTTCTACTAGTAGCTCAGGTATTACTCATGCTTTTACTGGTCGCTCTCGATCATATCCTTCAGAGTGTATAATGGATTCTGAAGCATCACATCATCTTTACAGAGATAGATTATAGTTTATACATATAGTTCAACACAACCAGGGAGATCGGTAGTGATTGCTGATGAGACTCAGTCCTCAATAACTGGTCATGGGAAGGTTCATTTGACACAGTCCATAAACTTGCAAAATGTTCTTCATGCAACTTCCTTTTCTACGAACTTACTGTTTATTAGCCATATTACAAAAGATTTACATTGACATGATATATTTGACCCTAGTTCCCTTATTTTTCAAGATATACTCACTGTTAGGGTGATTAGATGTGATTGTGAACATGGAGGGAGGCTATACAGGTTGTCTCAATCTTTGTATGATGGTGCCACTTCTTTCTGCAGGATATATTTCTCCATACACATGGCATCTCATATTCGGCCACCTACTACTGTAGAAAATCCATCATCTTATTCCTAGCATCTCTATCAAGTTCAGTTTTCAGGGTGAGTCCTGTGAACTTGGAAAGCATCACATGTTAAGCTTTCCAAGTCGTCAAGGTCGTAGTACTCATGGTTTGTTTGATTTATTTCATCTTGATATGTGGGGCCCGATTCGTGTACCCGATCATCATGGACACATGTACTATCTTGTTTGTGTTGATGATTTTTCCAGACTGTCCTGGGTCTTTCTTTTAAAGCATAAGTATAAGGCTAGTACAATAATTCAAAATTTTGTGGTTGAAATACGGAAATTCTTCTCTGCCTCAATAAAATTTTATCGTTCGGATAATGCACTTGAGTTCTGTACTACATACCTATCTCATTTTTTCAGCTCAAAGGACATTATTCATCAGACTTCTTGTCCCTATACATCTCAACAGAATGGTGTGGTTGAACACAAGGTTGCAGAAATCAGTAGTCGGTAATCAGTCGGTGGAGTCACTGACTAAGGATTAATCGGTAGTCGAGCGACTAATTGGATTTAATCATCTAGTAGTCGGTTTTGAATTTTAATTATTTAGAATATATAAATAAATTTTTATGCATATATTCTTATATATTTGCATAGATTTATACATTTTCTATACTCATAATGAAGTAAAAGAAGTAATTGATTTTAAATATAACAAATTAAATCTCATCATCTCTAGAACACACCCACACGATATAGAACCATGGTATTTTTTCTTAATGTAGCACCTTCCTCAACAAATTATCTGGTAAACTCCCAGAGGAATTATTTTATAGTAATTTGTCGTGCTTCTTGAGATTAGGTAATCTTTTACAACTCATAATATGCAACTGACGACCAACGTAGTGTCTGTCAACATATTTTTCATCATTTACACCTATCATTCCAGTAATATTAACATGTTAATCTTGAATCTTAATATCTAATAATGTTTTATTTATAACAATACAAAAATATCAACATATTTTTAAATCATATTAGAATAAGTTTGCTTTTAAAAAGGTAAAAAAAATAAAAATAAAAAATCTCTGTAAAAGTCAATCGAGTAGTCATCCGGGTTAGTCGGTTTAATTGCCTAATGGTCGACTAGGCCTAGTCGAGTGGACTGCCACCCTAACTCGACTAGTCGGACCGACTAATCAGCCTAGTCAACCGACTTTTACAACAGTGGTTGAACGCAAACACTGACATTTTCTAGATATCATCGGGACTCTTCTCATACAGAGTCGGGCTCCACATTCCGTTTAGGGTGATACTGTGATGACAACTTGTTATCTTAATCGAATATCCTCTACTATCTTGGGCGAAAAGACACCCTTTGCTCTTGCTTTTCCTGACAAGGACATCTTTTCTACCCCATGAGTTTTTGGGTGTGTGTCATTTGTCTACATACTACGACTTGATCAGTGGTCATGACAAACTCGCTCCTCAAGCTGTCAAATGTATGTTTGTTGGTACCCCCGCACCCAGAAGGGTTATCGATGTTTTGATCATGTACAAGGACAACACTATGCCAGTGTTGACGTCGCCTTCTTTAAGTCCATCATGTACTACTCTCCTACGGGTGACAGGATGAGTCCCTCCGAGTATGAGGATGCTATTATTCTCCCACCTCCATCTATACATATACCTCAGCATGCACTCCATGTTCCCACGCCTTCCCCTGCATCCAATACGCCTCAGGTAGATTCTGAAAACTTGGTTTTGACTAATGGCACTAGTGGTGTGCATGATGTACATGATGGGCATGCAGATGTACAGGTTGAGCCAGAACCACCAGTATAAAGTAATTTAGGGTGGTCCATTGCCTTACGAAAAGGAAAGCGTTCTTGTACACGACACCCCATAGCATGTTAGGTGTCTCTGGAGAGGCTTTCACCAGATTTTTGGAAGTTTATTATTGGATTATCTGCTGTTGAAATCCCAAGTACATATCAGGAGGCACTCAAGGTGAGCGAATGATGTCAAGCCATGGAAGCAGAGATGGTTGCTCTACAGTATCGTGGCACGTGAAGTACTGTTACAGTTCCTACAGGCGTGTCTGTTGTAGGATGCAAGTGGGTGTTCACTGTGAAGCATCGAGCATATGGCAACACTGATCGCTACAAGGCACAACTCATAGCCCGTGGATTCACCTAGACTCATAGGGTGGACTTTCATGACACTTTCTCTCTAGTAGCTCGTCACTCCACAATTCGGGTTCTTCTCTCTGTCGTTGTCACATGAGACTGGCCTTTGTACCAATTTGATGTGATGAACGCTTTCCTTTATGGTGATCTTCAGGAGGAAGTCTACATGCAGCTGATACCTGGGTTCGCTGCTGAGGGGGAGTTTCATAAGGTGTGCAGACTTCATAAGGCGATCTATGCTCTTAAACATAGTCCGAGAGCATGGTTTCAGAAGCTCTCAGATGTGTTAGAACAGAAGGGGTTTGCGAGATCCATTGCAGATCACTCCTTGTTTGTTCAGAGGTCCCGGAAGGGCACTGTTGCTATATTGGTATGCGTTGATGACATTATCATTACAGGGGATAATGCACATGGGATTCAAACTTCTAAGGCTTTCTTGGGTCTGCAGTTTGTGACCAAGGATCTTGCCAGTCTACGATACTTTCGTGGACTGGAGTTCGCCAGGAACCAGCGAGGTCTTGTGATGGCCCAGAGGAAGCATGTTATAGATCTTCTATCAGAGACATGCATGACAAATTGCAAGCCAGTCACTACTTCCATGGACCCAAGCATGAAGTTCTATGATGACGACACTGATGAGGTCGACAAGAGGAGATACAGGGAGCTAGTTGGGAAGCTGCTATACGTGACCATCACCAGACCAGACATATCCTTTGCAGTAAGCAAAGTGAGTCGGTTTATGGAGCAGCCAAGACACATACCCATATGTATGCAATCCATATGATTTTGAGGTATCTGAAGACCTCAAATGGCACTGGTCTTTTGTTTAGCAGAGGCACATCCCTTTCTGTAACAGCTTGTGCAGATGCAGACTATGCAGGATCTCCCAAGGACAGGAAGTCGACTTCTGGGTTTGTAGTATTTATAGGGAATTCATTAATATCATGGAAGAGCAAGAAACATACAATTGTCGCCCGATCGAGTGTTGAATCAGAGTATAGAGCTATGGAACATGGCAACACAGAGATGATGTGGATTAGATCAGTTCTGACTGACGTAGCCATTGAGGTGCCTCTCCTATGCACCTCTAATGCGACAACCAGGCCACATTGTTCATTACCAGCAATCCATCCTTCTATAAGCGAACCAAGCATACCAAGGTAGATTGCACTACACTCAAGATGAATGCGGTATGAGAATTCGGTTTTACTTTTAAGATGAATATGTTAATCTAATTCAATGTTCAATTTGGAAATGAAACATTCTAGTATATATGTGGAATGTTATCCTAGAACCTAAAAAATGTCAAAAAGAAAAGAAAAATCTAGCATATATTTCAAGAATATTCCAACAAAACACATTTACATGCCTGAAGTTGACACATTCATATAAAAATGCTCTCGCAAAATATTAGCAAATATAAGAAGAAATATTAAAAGGATTCAGGTCATTCTAAGCATGTAGAAGAGATCGCAGATTTACAAGCTTCTATACCTTGATTTATGTGAAGAAGTTAGACATGTTTAGGGTTCTTCACTTGACTAGAGCACCCATACGGTCACAACATATGCCAGCTTTGACAACCAGGTCCTTGGTTTAATACCAAAAGGGTTAGAGCATGGAAATCAACTTCAATCCTTCGACAGCTTAAAATCTGCCAACCCTCTCAAAAATTAATTTGTTCTTTTCTGTGGCTCCATACACATATCATCTCTAGATTCTTTAATAAAATCTGCCAACATTCATCTCGAGATATGACCCAGAAGGGACTTATTTCTACATCCCATGTCAGTTCTAGTGAGCAGACATCATATATGCTCACCAAGGCTCTAGCTAGAGGACCCTTTCAGAAATGTTGTTCCAAGCTGAGCTTGATCGACATCTGCACTTCAGCCTGAGGGAGAGTGTTGAAGAGTTTTATGTTATGTCATTGTTTTACGGTTATTTATTTCTTTTGTCCGTAGTATGTAATTTATCCATTAGGGTTTCTCTCTTCTATATAAGAGAACCCTTGGGCTCTATGAATAAATACAACAAGTATTCTTTTCCACAAATATTTATTGTGTAATGTTTAAATGGCCATAATTCTAGCTATTCTAAGAGGCACATGTTGATATGGTTCATATCTTTTCATGCCTGTGTTTAGACATTAAACTACCATAGAATGGGGAAAGACCATGAAGTGGAATCTGCAATATATGATTCAAGGTGCCTAGGAAACTGTCTAGCCCACACAGTTTTATCCTTAATGGGGAGATGCATCTGTATACTGGTGTGGCTCCAGTTTCCTGTTCTCTTCATAACAGCAAGATTCATCGTCTACACCCACCTCTGGCTGCTCTTTGGTCGTGCTGGTTACCCAACTTTTCTACTGGGAAGGATTAATTGACACAATATCAAGAACAAAATTAGGTTCATGAAACTTAGTGTCATGGTCTTCATGTCTATGGTAGACAAAACCAAGCTTGCAAAGTCAGCTGTCTAGCAGTTCAGGGAGGGTCCAATTTAAATAAGGCTATTTGGTCATTAGTCATCCCTCCCGCTTAGTCGGCCCGAGTAGTCATTCTAGTTGGCCTTTTTAATGGTGATTTGTGATTTTTTTCGTAATTTTTAAAAAGTACAATTCAAATAATATGTTGAATATTTGGTTGGATGGACTCAAAAAAAGAAAATTTGGATGGAATTCAGTTGCTACTTTTATCTCGTTATGTTAGTATTTATAAATATAATGTCCAAACTATATAAATATATAATGAATATAGGTGTAAAATGATTTTTTTACATTAAAAAGATCTAAAAAACACTAAACCAACAACCTTGGATAACTACTGTCCGAACTTTATCCAAGGTTGCAAAAGTTTGTAGTCGTCTACTATCCTTAATGTTTTATTCAATGACGACTACAAACTTTTGCAACCTTGGATAAAACTTATGGCTTTTGGTTAGCCACTTTGAGTTCTTAAGGATGTTGCTTTAGTGGGAGTAACTTCTATATAATAATGTAGTTTGGGGCAGGGGCGGACCTATACATGTGTTATGGGGGGCACATGCCCCCCCTAAAATTTGAAATTTTACTATATTTATATTATTGTTGCATTCCATAAAATCAAAATCCAGCCATTGTGCTCCCCTCCTCAATAATCGTCGAGTGCCCTCCGACCTCCTTTCTTGCATTCCCTCCAGACGCTCAACCCCAGCCATTGCACCTCCCCCCATCCCCGTGGTGCTGGTTCTCAGTCCGGCGACATCCTCAGACCCCGATTCCCTTACACATCAGTAGTTCGTTTCCACCCTCCATCCCTTGAGTAGCATCACCTCCTCTCTCGTATTCTCTTTAGAAGTCGGTCCAACCCAATCGCTATGCCTCCCTCCCCAAGGTGTCGACTCCTCGCTCGGCAAGTATCATGGCCCCATTGCACAATGGCAACATGTATATATACCGTGCATCCCTACTAGGAATGCAAACGGATGGATATAGATTCCAGTAAAGTTATCATCATATCTTTATCTATTTTTAAATAGAAATATGGATGCAAATACATATATTGACAGATATTAAAAATATGTTGTCATATACTTAAAAACAAATACAGATATATATATATATAATGGATATTAATCGCATATGAGTAATGTTATAAATACTCTATAAATTGACTTAAATATGCATGAATTGAATAGAAAAAACATAATAAAAATATACTAATTTTCTTATATCATAAAAAGTATACCAAATATAGTAAAAGAAGATAATTATGCTATACATAGTTAAAAATAAATCTACAACTAAATTTATATATGAAATGTATAAAAGAATACTAATACAGATGTTTGCAGATACAAAAATGATATCCATATTTGTATCCACTTTGAGATGGATATGGATACTGATGTCAAAGTTTGTATAAATCAGACATAGTGACGGATCTAATACGTTTAATCTCTATATGTTTGCATACTACTCCCTGTCAAATACATTGAAAGATAGATTTTCGAATGGGAGATGAATCGTTAATGATGTTTTTTTCGCATATACTGAAAACGATATGTTCGATTCTATTCTTGATGATAATATTATGAATTTTTTCAAGCTATAAGAATTAGACGTGGTCAACTTTAAATACATGTGCGTGTTTTTTAAAATTTTTTATATGTAAAATAACGCTTATATATATCTATGTATATGAATGTTTATAGTAATTTTTTATATTTTATTTTTTTATTACTATTGATTGTCAGTGTGCCCCCCTCAGTCTATAATACTGGGTCCGCCACTGGTTTGGGGATAATAGGGGTTTGTTAATTTCTCATATCTTTCGAATTTTTAATTGATTATATATATTGAAATGACTAGTTACCTCTAGTAGCCATCCTTTCTCAGTTCAAATACATTTCCTATATAATCTCGTGGGAGCTGGGTAAGATCTGTGTTACATTTGGAAATCGTCATGTTTCTCTTTTAAAAAAGCATACTAAGGTAGTCTCTATGACTAGAAGGTCGACCTCACTTAAGTTTATTTTCTCACAAATTAATGTGTGTGAGTCCGGGCTTTGCGCTCAACTGCTTATCACCAATTCTGTGTTACTGGGTTCTGATAATCTGAGATCTTGTTGCCATGCACCTTCTTACTAATAAGTAGCTTCTATGGCCACTTGTCCTCTTCAAGAGCAGATTTTTTTTAAAAACCTTTCTGCATTGCATCACAGTTATGTTGCATAGCTCTGACCATAATTTTGTATGAGTGCATTGTCGGACTGACTGGAACCTCGATTAAATTTGCACAGTAGTCATGTTTTTTTCTATGTTCAGCTAGTTCATTCTCAACTCAAATGTACACCAGGTTGTTGTCAAGCTGTGGTTTTCCTATGTCGGGGAGGCATGTAGTTGTTGGTGCTATTAATATCTTGGAGGGCCGTGTCCAATTTGAGGTTGAGTTAAATATAAAAAGAAAGATATCTCTGAGAGAAAAGAATGCTGCTATGTAGAGGGGAATGGGAGTGGGGACCATGGAGTTTTTATTAAAGAATCTAGAGATGATATGTGTATGGAGCCACAGAAAAGAACAAATTAACCTTTGAGAGGGCTGGCAGATTTTAAGCTGCCGAAGGATTGAAGTTGGTTGCCATGCTCTAACCCTTTTGATATTAAACCAAGGGCCTGGTTGTCAAACCTAGCATATGTTGTGACCGTGTGGGTGCTCTGGTCAAGTGAAGAATCCTAAACCTGCCTAACTTGTGAACATAAATCGAGGTAGAGAAGCTTGTAAATCTGCGATCTTTTCTACATGCTTAGAGTGACCTGAATCCTTTTAATATTACTTCTTATATTTGCTAATATTTTGCGAGAGCATTTTTATATGAACGTGTCAGCTTCAGGCATTTAAATGTGTTTTGTTGGAATATAACTTGAAATATATGCTAGATTTTTCTTTTCTTTTTGACATTTTCCAGCTTCTAGGATAATACTCCACATATATACTAGAATGTTTCAATTCCACATTGAACATTGAATTAGATTAACGTATTCATCTTAAAAGTAAACCGAGTTCTCATACCACATTCATCTCTATGAATTTCTCCCTATGCTTACCGAATAAAGGAGATAATAAATTGAGTTGTACGCTTAATCAAATAAGTTTGGAAGGTCAGTGTGGTGCAGAGGAAACTGAATTGAAGTGAATTATTTTGCACTCTTAACACAATCTCATGTGCATGCACAAAACTAGGTCGGAGACCAAACCCTCGTGAAATTTGATCATTCTTTAGAGCCCACTTGGCGAACTTGTGCAACATGCTCCTTTCGTATATATCAAGGGTGGAAACATGGGATAGAGCTGGTTGATGCACCCTGTCTCCCACGCGGCCACGTCTCTTGAGGTTGATGGGAAGCGTCAATCGCAAGGTGTGCGAGGGAGTGGTCTTCCCGCAATGGCAACAATCATTGAAGATCCCTGGTGGAGTGGTGGGTGTAAGGTCATCGCCTCCTTTTGGGAGAAGATGCTTCCATTGCGGGTCACTCAATCACTGTGCAAGCAAGTGCCGGGAGCCAATACAGTGTCACTCGTGTCATGAGTTCGACCATCGCAGCAGGACATGCAGACGTCGTCGTAGGAGCAGCAGGCTTCGTCGGAGGTCCCTTGACGAGCGAGGGGGTCCTACATCGTGCGGAAATATCCTGATAGGAGTTGACGGGGGATCGGATGCTCTGTTCTTGGCAACTTTGGATGTGGGGATCGCAAAGGACGCTTGCTTTCAGGGAAATGTTAAACTATAAGGGGTGGGCGTGCTTTGGCCCGAGGTATCCGCCCAAACGAGGTGCATAAACTGCTGAACATGTCTCACAAAAAGCAAACATTCCCGAATTGGAGACCGCTTGGTGCATTCGATGATGTGGTCGAGCCTTCAAAGATCGACTGCATCAGGGTCAAGGGTCTACCCTTCCTTTGGAGAGTCTTTGGAAGAGGTGCAAAAGCTCTTCTTTGGGAGGTTCATGGTGGAGGAGATCGAGAATAGTGGCTGCCAAGCGGGGGACGCGGACGACTTGGTGCTCCAGGTTAGTGATTTTAATAGGAAAAGTCTGGGCTGGCTTTAAGCTCTTTTGTTTAATAGAAGAGTGTTGCTGGAGATCTCGTCAGTTGAGGAGAAGCGCGATGTCATCCAGATGTTGTCCCCCTCTATGTCAGAGAAGATAGTGGGGGAGGGTCCTTTTCAGTCATCGACGATGGGGCAGTCGATCTGAACCCCCTCGGATCCGGGTACTCGTTTACGCGGCATGCGCAATATTATATTCACAAGTGATCACATTAAACATGAAATTGAGGGAATTTTTTTCACGTTTGCACTTGACAATCACATTTAATGTAACAACCACATAACAACAACAAGGTGTGCCACCAAATTTTCATTTCATTAATTTCCATATATATATACATGTAACATACTAAGCTGATAGTGTACATGTATCTCAAAAATGTACAGAAGAGAAAAGAAAGCATATACCTCATAAAATGAACAAAAACTACACCTGTATCGTCTGGTATATGTGTTTATGCTCGGGATCATCTGCCAGCTATTAAGTCGCAGGCTTCTCGCTTGCCAAGCATGCAAGTAAGAAAAGGACGTCAACAAATGTCGGTACAATCCAGCATATGTCATAAATAGTAGAATTTAATGTGTCCAAAAGAAGCAAGTAGAGAGGCAATGATATATAAATTTAACATAACTACCTGCATAAAGAAAATGATTTTCAAGCTACTTTGTTTGTAAGCCTATGATCACCCATCACACCATAACCTCCATAAATTATAACATTTTCATATATTAAATGATGACCCATATGTGTATGTCATTTCTTTTATCATTTAGAGACCATGTTTATGGATATTGATAATGAGGATGATGAGGTTATGATCTGAGTCGTGATTATATATAACATCTCAAGTATGGTGGATAGTTTGTGGTCTTGGTCTGATTGTGACCTCACACTATGGCTCTAAGGCGTGAAAGTTACCTTAGGGTTGGGGTCTCCGTAGGCATGCAATGGAGTGTAATGCATCCTAACTAAGTTCCCAACACGTCCACTTAACTTATTTATTATTGCTCACGGTAGTAGTTCTGAGATCCGATGATTTGTCGATAATTGAGGATTCATGATGATTGATGATTTTGTACTAAGTTCAAGTGTAACCAACTGTAATTGATCTCAACTCTTTGCCATACTCAATTGCGATTGTTTTCAACATTATCCAAACTCAATTGTACTTCATTCCAAGACCAATTGTAACTTCTACTCAATCATAACTTATTCAGATTCAACTGTAATTGATTCAATTGTAACCATAGGAGATTCAGATGTAGCCATCGCTAACCTATTGGCAAAAAGTAACCAAAACTCAAGCGGTGAAGAAGTCTCCTAAGAGACCCTTCCGTCTCGCCCTCTAAGTGGAAGTGTGGTCCATTATAGGGATAGGTCTTCTCCAAAACTACGTAACTGAGATGGGTGAGAGAGATCTCAGGAAAAGTCACTCTAGACGAGCCCGACCGGTATGGGCAAACGATCTCGTACGAAAAACTAAAACCGAGGGCCCCCAGACTAGGTACCCTAAAATAGAGGGTGAGTGGAACTAGTCATAAGTCGGGATCCCAACGAGGCGTAAAAAAACACTGCGAGCTCGCGTAAAAATCATGAAAAGGATCGCGATCCTAGACCCGCGCACTTCGCGACCGCTGCCGTAATTGGGCTTCCTATCTCCCACCCAGCTGAGGGTCACCACGCCCTCGCACGGCCAGGTGTAAGGGTAACCATGACTGGCACTATTTATTATTAGTTATCACCGATTCCCAACATCTCCACTTGCTTGACTGCCGACTTCTTTCTCAACCCTTTCTTGGTTGATTGTACAGATCCAGGTCAGTGATTTATATCAGTAAATGATATTCAAGGATAAATTGATTGAGGATTAACAGTCATAATGATCGTAGACAAATATTTGTGGACATTATAAGAGAAGGGCATTAATATTCTAATATGTGTCTTTCAAATTTCTTCTATTGGATATTCGATTTTTAACCAATGTAATATAAATCCCGACTTTCACTCTTATTCCCTTTTTCATATGAAAAGCTTTTTACCATCAACAATAATTTGTAAATCCGAGCATTTCTAGCAGTAGTAATACTTATCCAATTTGGCAGGTGATTGTGCATTATGAACCCATCTTATTTAGGAATACATATTTTTAGGGTTGAGCTTACCAAAAATGAATCTACTGTACATTAGTATAGTGTTCGTAGGGGAAAGATATGACCTCAACTAGAGGACAAGTTGATCTCTATAAAATGTTAGCATTAACATTGCTTACTCCCTTAACTTTAACTATAAAAACATATTATAGGATGCATACATTAATTTTTCAAGCAAATTAGAATCATATATTTAATTCACCATGTTCTATGAATCAGCTCCAGAATCAAAACAATAGTGACGATTTTAACTTTTATTTTGTAAAAAAAAGATTAGTCGGATTCATTTTTCCTGGGATGTTGTTTTGAGTTCAGTACATGGCATTGGGACAAGTAAAGCACGAATGGACATTTTTTTGAAGTCAAAGGAGAATATCATAGCTCAAATGGTATGTACTTGCGTACAAACTGCTGCCCTTGGAGAGAGCAGAAAATTTCATTTCAAAAGATCTATTAGCCTCCGTCAGAACCAATATTGGATCCTATACAGTATAGATGGATACTCGATTATGGATATCAGAACCAAATATTCCTTCCTCTTTCGCTTCCTCATTTTGAACAAGAGCCAATATATGACTATAGTGAATGGGTTTAGAGCTTACAGAATGCTGATTTCCCGTTGTATGCTTCACTATTATTCGAGGCTTAGTCCAACAATGACTAGGTTGAGCACTTTTTATGCACCAGATCCCATCTAGAGGGGGAATAGATTTCCCAATCACATGACATGTCAATATACATATATGATTTATGTAGCTACTTTCAATCCTAATATTGAGCCTTCAACATTTGATGAGCAGAAATTGCATCCCTTGTAGGAGATGTGCTAGATCTCATGTGTAGAATCCAAATAACAGGGAAAATAATATTTATTAATGGTACATGATTTGGACTACTGAACTTAACAATCCTAATATCATTTATTAATGGTATATGACTTGGAAATAGTGGTTTTAACAATCTTGCTCACTTCCAACAGCTCAGATTTTTGGGATCTTTATATATATAAACACATTTTTTTACTACTAATCTGAGCTTTATAGCTTCATTTCTTTGTCCACCGTAAACATGTATGAAAATCTCCCAAGGAAATAAAAGAAAAGAAGATGTAAATTATTCATGGATAGCATCAATAAGAGGGTTTAATTGTACATGCATGGCAGCAAGGAGGAGGGAATGAGATTGTACCTCTCAAGATCTCTCAAAAATTGAGATCAATAAGCATGTTGGAGGGCATGCAACAGCTTGATTGGAGCAGTACAACAGCTCAAAGGGGAAGACTGGAGCTTCTCCAGCAATAGCAGCTGCAAGGAAATGGGTTGGAGCTTTTCCAAGAGCAGCAACTGCAAGAAGGGCTGGAGCCTCTCCAGCAGTTGCTCCAGGACTTTTTGAACTGCAGCAGTAGTAGAGGACAGAGGCTTCCTCGGGGGAGTTTGAAGAGAGGATTGGGGAAAATTTTAAGGAGAAAAGAAGGGGGCTCTTGAGCTATATATATAGAAGAGAAGAGAGTTAAAGTTGACACGTGGGAGGGTAATTGAATGCCAAATGGAGCAAGAAAAAGAGGAGCCAAGTGGTTGTCCTGGACTCCTGGACAGCAGACAGTCCACTGTAGTAGAAATTTTTTCATTTTTTTCATCTCTTTTATTTCAAATACAAAAGTTGACCGTACCCGTACCTTGAGTCTCCGATTTGGATGTGCAATATCTCATTTTGGTTGTCTCTAGACGACGATCAATATGTGTAATATTCATATACTTTGGATCGGATACAAATTCCCGATATTCTCGAGATACAGTCTCGATTTGTGATTAAATTTTGTGATTTTAAAAATATTAATCGACTTCCAATTGACGAACGATTGATTCCATTGGTCTTATTTCGTCGAATCTGATTTTATGACGGTCTCGATTTGTTCCCTATTTCTGATTTCGCTTGCGTCTTTTTCGTGGCATGTTTTACGATGCGATCGACTTTTGGTCGATTGTGACTGAACGATTTTTAATTTATGATGAGTTGATTTATTTAGGTTATTAAATATTGATTAGTAATTTTATAGGATTAGTCGGACCCTAATTGGATCGGGTTCGGGTTTATTCGGATCCGGATCATGTGACAAATATAAAAACCTCAAAGGGAGTCTCGTCTTCGAGACTCGAATCAAGGTCACTATATGTCTTGTTTGGGTTTTATCTGGCCATAAGACCTCAAAGGTTTTTGAACCCATAAAACCTCAAAGGAAAAACAAGCCATGTTCTTTCAACATGTATATAATTATAAGGTCTTGTTTTGATTATTACCTGAGAAAAGATGCGGGTATCGTGTCCGCATATCAGCTTCGGTCTCCCATATTGCTTCTTCGACTCCATGTCGGTGCCATAGCACTTTGACTAGAGGAATCTCCTTGCTGCGAAGCTTCTTCACAGCACTATCAAGTATCTGCGTTGGCCTCTCATCGTAGGTCAAGTCAGGCTCCACGTCAAGATTTTCACAGCTAATGACGTGTCGAGGGTCGTGCACATACTTCCTCAGGTTGGATATGTGGAAGACATCATGAATGGAGGATAGGTGTGGAGGAAGGGGTACTTGGTAGGCCACTTTCCCCACTCTAGCAAGAATTTCAAATGGTCCAACATATCGTGGCGTTAGCTTGTCACGAACACCGAATCTCTGTATTCCCTTCATGGGAGATACTCGTAGGAATACCCAATCTTCTACATGTATTTACAGAAGTTTCATTAGTATGAGAGATTAAGTTGAATCGCAACAAGTATCTTTTTGCAAATTGATTAAGAGAAGAGGATCGGATTACCTGAAACTCCAAGTCTCTTCTTTGACGATCTGCATAGCTCTTTTGGCGGCTTTGTGCCGTCAAAAGCTTCTGTCTCACAAGATCAACGGTCTTCGCAGACTCCTCCAAGAGATCTATGGAGTAAAGAGCATGATCACCTACCTCATGCCAACTGAGAGGTGTGAGGCATCTCCGCCCTTAAAGGGCTTCGAATGATGCAGTGCCGATACTGAAATGATAGCTATTGTTGTACGTGAATTTCACCAACGAGGTCCTTCCAGGACCCTTTCCACTCCAAAGTGCATGCGTGTAGCAAATCCTCAAGCGTCTGAATGGTGCGCTCGATCTGCCTGTCAGTCTGTGGATGGTACGCGGAACACATCTTCAGCTTTGTCTGTAGTGCTGACATGAACTGATGCCAATAGTGCGATGTAAATCGTGAGTCCCTATCAGACACCACCGTACGTGGTATATCATGAAGTCTGAAAATGTTCTGCACATAAAGCTTGGCCAATCTGGATGGAGTATATGTCATGTTGACAGGTATAAAATGGGTTCATTTGATCAACCTGTCAACACCAATCCAAATAGAATCGTGGCCATCTGATGTCTTCGGTAAACCTGTGACAAAATCCATAGAGATAATCTCCCACTTCCATTCGGGAATGGGGAGAGACTGCAATAATCCTGGTGGTCTCCTGTGCTCAACCTTGACCATCTGACAGGTCATGCTTCTGCTAACGTATTGTGCCACATTGCATTTCATCTCATCCCACCAAAAATATCAACGCAAATCACGATACATCTTCGTGTTGCCAGGATGAATAGATAATCGTGAACCGTGTACCTCATCAAGAATATCTGCGCAATTGCTCGTCGTTGAGCACAACGACTTGACCTGCCTTCCGTAAAATGGACTCTGCCACAAGTTATAAAATCATCAATCTCGTCCTTGATAGTGCGCATATATCTATCCTGAATCCAATGATCTGCCCTATAGTCTTCCACTATGCGATCCCAAACTGTTGAATCGTGGAGGCACGACAGTGGATATGGATGCACTCTCCTGAGGATGCTTACCAGTCAAAGCTGCGAGCATATCCCACGTGTATGGCCAGTTTACCGTACCCTCTGCATGTGCTCTCCTGCTAAGTGCATCTGCCACCATGTTTATCTTACAGGATGGTAAGAGATCATGCAATCGTAATCCTTTAGTAACTCGAGTCACCTCTCATGTCCAGCTCCTTCTGATCAAAAATATACTTCAGGCTCTTATGATCCGTGAAACTTTTGAAGTTCACCCCATAAAGATAATAGCGTCAGATCTTCAAAATGAAGACAACTGCCGCCATCTCCAAGTCGTGTGTGGGGTAATTCCGCCCATGCGGTCTTAACTGACGTGATGCGTAAGCAACCACGTGTCCTCGTTGCATCAACACTGCAACTAAACCTTCACATGAAGCATTTGTATATACTGCCTAGTCCTGAGTAACTGAAGGAAGTGCAAGAATGGGCGCAGTCGCCAATCTCTCCTCCATTGTCCTGAAGGCCTGCTTACATGAATCATCCCAAATAAAAGGAACTCCCTTCTGTGTCAATTGTGTCAGAGGGCGAACAACTCGAGAAAACCCTCTGACAAAGCGTCTGTAATAGCCCGCTAGTCCAATGAAGCTCCGAATATGAGTAACTGTCTTGGGTTGCTCCCAAGACATGACTGCCTTGATCTTCGCAGGATCTACTGCGATGCCTGCTCCAGAAATGGCATGCCTAAGAAATGAGACTTGGGACAACCAAAACTCGCATTTGCTCAACTTAGCATACAACTTGTGCTCTCGCAATGTATCTAGGACAATCTTCAGATCATTCACATGATCCCATTCATTCCATGAATATATCAATACATCAACAATGAACACTACCACAAACTTGTCCAAGTATGGATGGAAGATCATGTTCATCATATCCATAAATGTTGCTAGGGCGTTGGTGAGCCCAAACGGCATCACCACAAACTCGTAGTCTTCGTAACGAGTCCTGAAAGTTATCTTCGGAATATCAGGCTCTCGAATCCTCAGTTGATGATAACTGGATCGAAGGTCGATCTTCTAAAATATCGAAGATCCCTGAAGCTGATTAATTAAGTCGTCGATGCACGGCAAAGGATAACGGTTCTTCACCGTTCTCTTTTTCAACTGCCTGTAATAAATGCACAATATCATCGATCCGTCCTTTTTCCTGACAAAGAGAATTGGAGTACCCCAAGGTGAAGTGCTTGGTCTCACGAAACCTAAGTCAAGTAACTCCTGCAATTGTATCTTCAGTTCTCTCAACTCATCTGGGGTCATGCGATATGGTGCCATCGATATCGGCTATGTATCTAGTAGCAATATGATCTCGAACTCAATCTCGCTCTCTGGAGGTAATCCTAGTAGCTCATCAGGAAAAACATCTGGGTATTCTGATAATACTCTGATGTCCTAGGTCATCGGCTCCTGATCAGATGTCTATCCGACAAATGCTAGATAGGAATCGCATCCCTGATCAACAAGTCTCTGAGCTCGCAACATTGAAATATACTCCATTTTGGAGTCATGTAATGTACCCTCAAAGGTGAACTCGGGTAAATATGGAACTCTGAAGACAACCGTCTTCCTAAAGCAATCAACAAGAGCATGATGAGTTGATAACCAATCCATGCCTAAAATCAAGTCAAACTCATCAAGCTGAAGTAGCAGACAATCTACGATCTTCTCGTAACCGCCAATCAGCACTGGTAATTCTCCGTGTTGAGATAAATTTATCTCTCGGTATCATTATGTTTTATGCTTTCTTGATGTACTTATCATGTAATTAATCCAAGGGCTTTTCTCCTATATAACCCCCCGCCCGGGGTGCTGCACGTCCCCAACTTCTCCAGCGCCGCCGCTTGGGTGATGCACCCCCCTCCAGCGCCACCGCGAGGGGGTTCTCCTCCTTCTGGGAGTGGTCCCCTCCCTCCTACGCCACCATGCGAGGGGCTCCTGCCCTCCTGTGTCGCCGATCGTCGCCCCGTGGGGCCGCAAGGGGCTCCAGCCAGCCCTGTGTGTCGTCGCGTCGCCTTTTTCCTGTAGGTTGCATATCTGATTTGGCCTGTCGATAGTGAGATTTTCTGATTTATACCATGTTGTGCTTATCTAGGGCTCACAAGATGACTTAAGGATGGTTGTACGAGTCTACAGATACAACTAAACCTTCTTATGGTCCTGTAGACACATTCTCTTCGATTTACTCAGTTATTCTGTCTTCCGGCTTTTTGGTACAATGTCAAAGAACAAGGGTGACGTTTTCTCTTCTTCCGGTGTCTTCAAAAGCCCGGCTCCTATCGTGAATACGGATGGGACCTTCTACGAGTTGTGGTCCATGCAATTTCGTACCCTAATGCAGTGCCATAACAAGGAGCACATTCTGATTGAATCAAAGCCGGCGGACAAGACTAGGGTCAATGCTTCATGTAAGCAAGATGATGCCTATGCTCGCATCTGGCTCTCTGAGACACTTACCACGGAGATTGGTAATGATATTGTTAATCAACCAACTGCAAAGGCTATGTGGGACATATTGGACACATACGGGCAGGCAAAGAATGAGAGCAAGATTCTTCAACTGCAGTTCGACATTTTCTCAACCAAACAGAATGGTCGACCGCTCCACGCCCACTTCTCTCATATGAGAGTCATGTTTGAGCGACTACACAACTTCATGCCTATTACCACCAGCACTGAACAACAACATGCATATCAGAATGCCACAATGACAGGAGTTTTCTTGTCATCTCTTGACTCTGAGTACGATGTCGCTCGTACTCAACTTCTAACTGGCGAGACAATACCGTCGATGGAGGAGGTCTACAAGCGATTGAGTAGGATTACTACCACATCCACTAATATGGCCCAGACGACTCCTGCTATGGCAGCTACTCGTGGTAGGGGAGAGTTGTCCCAGTTTCGTGGCCGTGGACCTCGTGATCGAGGAGGAGGCCGACGGCGTGGTCCTTGTTCCCATCGCCACGTCCTGGTCATTCTGAGGAGACATGCTTTCATAAGCATGGATATCCAGCATCTGCACGTGTTGCTGAGCAGGCTGAGGCTTCTTCTGCGCCTACTCCAGATACTCATTTAGATGATATTGTCTCCAGACTTCGTGAGATGATGAGCACTCCTACGACTCTTACTCCAGGTTCCATAGATGCAACAGCTACTACCAGAGCGTCGTTTAGTTCATCAGGTATTCCTTGTGTGTTTACCAGTAGTAGCAGTTCAGACTTGATTGATTGGATTATGGATTCTGGAGCGTCACATCATGTGTGTGGAGATCGGACACAGTTTAGTTCATACAGGTCTATCCCACATGGAAGATCCGTGGTCATTGCCAATGGGGTTCGTCTACCCATTGTTGGTCAAGGGAAGATTGTTGTAGCCCCTTCTATGCATCTTTAGAACGTCTTATATGCTCCAGACTTTCAGATGAATCTTTTGTTCATTAGTCAACTTACAAAAGATTTACATTGTCGTGCCATCTTTGATCTCTCTTCTTTTGTATTTCAGGACATACTAACTGGCAGGGTGATTGGTCATGGTCGTGAGCAGAGAGGATTGTATAAGCTTGTCATACCTCCATGTGCTGGAATTGCTACTATTCCTTCAGGATTTGTTTCTCCTTTCATGTGCCATCTTCGCTTTAGCCACCTTCCTCACCAGAAGATGTGTCATGTGCTACCGCAGATATCTACTCGTACTACACTGGATTGTGAAGCCTGTCAGCTTGGAAAGCACTATCGCTCCTCTTTTCCGAGTCGCCATAGTAGTCAGTCTTTTGAGTTGTTTCATTTTGATATTTGGGGTGCTAGTCGTGTTCCTGATCATCAGGGGCATCGTTTTTATATGATTGTTATGGATGATTATTCTAGACTATCTTAGATGTTCTTGTTAAAATATAAGTCTGAAACATGTGCTATCATTAAATCTTTTCTTATTGAAGTCAAAAATCTATTCTCTGCTAATGTGAAATTCATTCGTACGGGTATTCCACATTGCATTTATCTGAATTTCTCAGGTCTCTCGGTATAGTTCATCAGACCTCTTGCAATTATACTTCTCAGCAGAACGGTATGGCTGAACGTAAACATCATCACCTTCTTGATGTCACAAGAACACTGTTGACCCAGAGTCGTACCCTCATTCTTTCTGGGGGGATGCGGTTCTTACTGCTTGCTACTTGGTGAACTATATGCCGTCCACCATTCTTGGAGAGAAGGTTCCCTTCTTGATTGCGTTTCCTGAGAAGGAACTATTCTCTCTCACTCCCAGAGTTTTTGGATCTGTGACCTTTGTCCATAATTTCACTCTTGGCCGTGACAAGCTCTCGCCTAGAGTTGTCAATGTATTTTTGTCAGTTATTCTCGTACCCAAAAAGGATATAAATGTTTTGATCCTGTAGGATGAAGATATTATGTGAGTGTTGATGTCACTTTCTTTGAATCGATTATGCATTTCTCTCTTACATGTCACATGTTGTCCAATGCTACTTCTGGAGAGGATGTTGTTCCTTTACCTCCGTCTTCTCCACCATATGATCCCCATGTTGCACCCCAGCCTTCTCCACCTCCACTGCCCCCACCGCCTCCACCTCCATCTACCCAGTCCAAGTTCTTACCCCTTGTTTACACTCGTAGGTCTTCTACTCGCCCCTCTGCTCATGCGTCATCCACATCAGCCACCACGCCTCAGGTATGTCATGACCACATTGTTACTACTGATGGCACTGGAGTTTTGAATGATACACAGGACGAGTTGATTCCAGAAGACAGAGAGGCTGATGATCTGGAGATACCTATTGCCCTAAGGAAGCCTCGTCGCCAATGTGTCGTGTATCCTCTTAATGCACATGTTTCTTTGGACCATCTTTCAGATAAGTATAGAAAGTTTGTAGTGGGACTCTCTACTGTTACTATCCCACATACATATCAGGAGGCGCTACAGGACAGTAGGTGGCGACTTGCAATGGAAGAGGAGATGACAGCTTTACGGACGCGTGGAGCATGGAGCGTTGTATCTGCTCCAATAGGTACCTTTGTTGTAAGCTGCAAATGGACATTTACAGTAAAGCAAAGGGCAAATGGCAGTGTGGACCGCTACAAGGCAAGACTTGTGGCACATGGGTTCACCCAAACCTATGGGGTGGACTATCAGGATACCTTTTCTCCTGTGGTCAAACATTCGACACTACGCATTCTTCTTTCTGTTGTTGTTTCACGGGATTGGCCTTTGTACCAACTTGATGTGAAGAATGCCTTTCTATATGGGGACCTTCAGGAGGAAGTATATATGCAGCAGCCACCATGGTTTGCTACTGAGGGGGAGTCCCAGAAGGTGTGCAGGCTCGATACGGCGATTTATGGCCTGAAGCAGAGTCCGAGATCTTGGTACCAGAAGCTATCGGAGTTGATAGAGCACTAGGGGTTTGTGCAGTCTACTACGGACCACTCACTTTTTGTTCAGAGGACACAGAGAGGCGTTGTTGCTATTCTTGTTTATGTGGATGATATTGTTGTCATAGGGGATGATGACCAAGGCATTCAGACTGCCAAGGAATTCCTAGGTCAAGAATTTGTGACTAAAGACCTTGGCACTCTTCGATACTTCCTTGGGTTGGAGTTCGCCAGGAACCATCGTGGTCTGGTGATGACCCAGAGGAAGTTTGTGATGGATCTCCTTTCTGAGACAAGTATGGCAGGATGCAAGCCTGCTACTAACCCTATGGATCCGAGTATGAGATTATATGATGATGACACTAAGGAGGTAGACAACAGGAGATATAGAGAGCTGGTTGGGAAGCTTTTATACGCCATTATCACCAGGCCGGATATAGTGTTTGCAGTAAGCAAAGTTAGCCAGTTCATGGAGCAGCCCAGAAAGGTGCATATGGATGATGTATATATGATACTGAGATATTTGAAGAACTCACCTGGCTCGGGTCTTATATTCAACAGGGATACATCTCTTGAGGTGACAACTTTGTGCAGATGCAGATTATGCAGGTTGTCCCAGAGACAAAAATTCTACTTCGGGCTTTGTTGTGTTTGTCGGGAGCTCACTTGTCTCATTGAAGAGCAAGAAACAGACAGTGGTGGGCAGATCAATTGCATAATCTGAATACAGGGCCATGGCACAGGGGAGTGCAGAGATGATGTGGGTTAGATCGGTATTGACTGATCTTACTATTGAGGTTCCTCTTCCCATGCAACTTTTATGTGGTAATCAAGTTGCACTATTTATTGCCAATAATCATGCTTTTCTTGAACGAACAAAGCATATAGAGGTGGATTGTCATTACACTAGAGACATGATCTAGAGAGGTCTCATATCTACCTCCCATGTTTCCACTGGAGATCAGACGACTGAAATCTTCAACAAGGCCCTAGCTAGAGGTCCATTTCAGAGGTGTTGCTCCAAGCTGTGCATGATAGATATATATATGCTCTAACTTGAGGGGAGGTGTTGAGATAAATATATCTCTCCGTATCATTTATGTTTTATGTTTTCGTGATGTACTTATCATGTGATTAACCCAAGGGCTTTTCTTCTATATAAGAGAGCCCTCGGTCTATTCTATGAGTATGATTCATTTTTCTCCCAACACTCCGATTATCAGTGAAATGATGAACAACTGGCCATTTAGCCCACGGATGTGGTAAGGAGGATATAAAGCCTCTGCAACTCTACCTAAAGAAGCTAGTAGCCTCGAAGCAATGAAAGAATGTGTAGCTCCAGAATCAAACAAAACATGGAAAGGTCGGCCGAAGACTGAGACCATACCTTTCACCGCAGTAGCTGCTGATCGTGCTTGCTCCTCAGTTACTGCGTGTAGCTGACCCTGCATGGCTGGTGAAGTACTGGAACCTACCACACTCTATCTCCACTTGCTTGACTACCGATTTCTTTCTAGATCCTTTCTGTGGTTGATTGTACAAATCTAGGTCTTTTATCGATAATCTATCAATAGTGATTTATATGAGTAAATGATATTCAAGGATAAATTGATTGAGGATTAATAGTCATAATGATCGTAAAAGACCATTTGTGGACATTACAAGAGAAGGGTATTAATATTCTAATATATGTATTTCAAATTTCTTCTATTTGATATTCGATTTTTAACCAATGTAATATACATGACTTTCAGTCCGATTCCCATTTTCATATGAAAAGCTTTTTACCATCAACGATAATTTGTAAATCCGAGCATTTCTAGCAGTAGCAATACTCATCTAATTTGGCAGGTGATTGTGCTTTATGAACCCATCTTATCCAGAAATACATATTGTTCGGGTTAAGCTTACCAAAAATGAATCTACTGTACATTGATATAGTGTTCTCAGGAGAAAGATAAGGCCTCAACTAGAGGAGAAGTTGATCTTTATAAAATGCTAGCATTAACATCGCTTACTCCCTTAACTGTAACTATAAAAGCATATTACGGGATGCAGACATTAATTTTTCAAGCAAATTAGAATTATATATTCAATCCACCATGTTTTATGAATCAGCTCCAGAATCAAAACAGTAGCGACGATTTTAACTTTATTTTATAAAAAAAGATTAGCCGGATTCCTTTTTCCTGGGATGTTGTTCTGAGTTCAGTACATGGCGTTGGGACTAGTAAAGCACGAATGGACAGTTCTTGAAGTCAAAGGAGAATATCATAGCTCAAATGGTATGTACTTACGTACAAACTGTTGCCCTTGGAGAGAGCAGAAAATTTCATTTCAAAAGATCTATTAGCCTCCGTCAGAACCAATATTGGATCCTCTACAGTATACATGGATACTCAATTATGGATATTAGAACCAAATATTTCTTCCTCTTTCGCTTCCTCAGTTTAAACAAGAGCCAACATATGACTATATTGAATGGGTTTAAAACTTACAGAATGCTGATTTCCTGTTGTATGCTTCACTATTATCCGCAGCTTAGTTCAAGTATGACTAGGTTGAGCACTTTGATGCACCAGATCCCATCTAGAGGGGGAATAGATTTCCCAATGACAGGACATGTCAATATACATATATGATTTATGTAGCTACTTTCAATCCTAATATTGAACCTTCAACATTTGAGGATCAGAAATTGCATCCCTTGTAGATGTGCTGGATCTCATGTGTAGAATCCAAATAACAGAGAAAATAATATTTATTAATGGTACATGATTTGGACTAGTGAACTTAACAATCCTAATATCATTTATTGATGGTACATGACTTAGAAATAGTGGTTTTAACAATCTTGCTCACTTCCAACCGCTCACAGATTTTTAGCCGACCCTACTTAATTGTGGGAAAAGGCTTTGTTGTTGTTGTTGTAATCTGGGCTCTGCAGCTTCATTTATTTGCCCACCAGAAACATGTATGAAAATCTCCCAAGGAATTAAAAGAGAAGAAGATGTAAATTGTTCATGGATAGCAACAATAGGAGGGTTTAATCGTACATACATAGCAGCAAGGAGGAGGGAATGAGATTGTACCTCTCAAGATCTCTCCAAAATTGAGATCAATAAGCATGTTGGAGGGCATGCAGCAGCTTGATTGTAGCAGTAAATCAGCTCAAAAGGGGGAAGACTGGAGCTTCTCCAGCAATAACAGCTGCAAGGAAAAGGGTTGGAGCTTTTCCAAGAGCAGCAACTGCAAGAGGAACGGTTGGAGCCTCTCCAGCAGTTGCTCCAGGGCTTGCTGGATTGCAGCAGTAGTAGAGGACATGGGCTTCCTCGGTGGAGTTTGAAGTGGGGATTGGGGAAAATTTTAAGGAGAACAGAAGGGGGCTCTTGGCTATATATATAGAAGAGAAGGGGAGTTAAAGTTGACATATGGGAGGGGAATTGAATGTCAAATGAAGCAAGAAAAAGAGGAGCCAAGTGGATGTCCTGGAGAGCAAATAGTCTGTTGTAGCAGATTTTTTTATTTTTTTTCGTTTTCTCTTTTTTTATTTGACATACAAAAGTTGACTGTACTCGTACCTTGAGTCTCCGATTTGGATGCGTAATATCTCATTTTGACCGACTCTGGATGACGATCAATATGAGTATAATAATCATATACTTTGGATCAGATATAAATTCCCAAAATTCTCGAGATACAGTCTCGATTTGTGATTAAATTTTATAATTAAAAATATCAAACGACCTCCGATTGACGAACGGTCGATTCCGTTGGTCTTATTTCATCAAATTGGATTTTATGGCAGTCTCGATTTGTTTCGTGATTTCCGATTTCGCGTCGCGGCTTTTCCGTGGCATGCTTTACGATGCGATCGACTTTTGATCGATTGCGACCGAACAACTTTTAATTTAAGATCAATTAATCGATTTAGGTTATTAAATATTAATTAGTAGTTTTATTGGATTAATCCAACCCTAGTCAGGTCGGGTTCGGGCTTATTTGGACCTGGATGTTACAACCGACGTTGACAGGCAGCGAACGCAGAGGCACGGTAAGGCTCGTGTTCAAACGTGGATGCCAGTTGGAGCCAAATCGTACACCGAGAATTAATTTAGGGATGGTGGATCACGTCCACTCATTGGCGGACATGCCGAAATCAACGCTTGCCATTTCGAATCTGGCGGCGGTTAAAATTCCCACATTCGAGGAAAGGGAGGATGTAAGCCACTTTCCAAAGCATGTGCCTAAAGAGGTGGAAGCTGGACAGGCGCCAGAGGATCTCCTGGAGGAGGAAGGATCGGAAAATCGGATTGCGGACTTTTTGGAAGTCGAGGTGACTCGGGGAGATTTCAAAGTGGCGGGCTCTTCTGAATACCTGTGTCCTGATCTGATAACAGACCCGATTACTTTGATTCAGGTGTTCCCTCCAACAGGTCATTCGGGCGGTCGGGCGGTCCAGTTATCTCGCGGAAAGGAAGGCCCGTCTGGGGATCCGATGGAAGACACACACCACCAGGCAAGACATGAGGATCTAGGAGGCAGTCCCTAAATATTCGATGTTGGGATGGAGTTGCGCGAAACTGGAGTTTTGATCTCTTTACTGAGTAAACAACCCATGGGCTCATAGGACGTACTGCAGCGGGCAGAACCTCACTCGGAAAGGGAGGGTCGGAAGAGGTCCCTGACATGTAAAGATGTTGTGGCTTCAAGAATTCAGGCCCGAGGAACGATCGGAGAAGGTGGTTCGTGATCTCGCCCTCGGGACGGTCGATGCTACTGCTGACGCGGATCCCTTTACTAGTTTGGTAGGTGCTATTCACAGAAGGAGAAAAAGAAATTGAAGAGGAGAAAGAGAATGTCAGATGCGATATCTGCTAAAGACCAAGGGAGCAGCCATTCCTCGAGTGGCATGTCTCTTGAACCACGGGTGGGTGAGCCGAGCTAATTCACAGTTCTGGATAGAGGTTTTGTGGAAATCATTTGTGTGATCCCACCACGCAAGAAGAATATTGTGGTGTCTTGATGAACATGGTCTCCTGGAACGTCAAGTGGTTAGGTCGACCTGCTAAAAGGCTGGGACTAAAAAAACTGATGAACAAAGCTAAGGCGGATGTTGTCCTCGGAGCGCATCTAGAAGGAGGTGGGGGGGAGTGTTTTCACCGACTTTGTGGAGATTGGTGCTCAGAGGTCGGCGGGCGGAGTTCTAATTACCTGGAAGGAGGTTTTTAAGAAAATGGGTGAATGGAGATCCGAGTTCATTTTGTTTGTTCGCCTTAAGAGGTTGCTTGATGGGTTGGTCTTTACGGTCACGAATGTGTATGGCCCCACCGGTAATGGTAGAAGCTCTCTGACTGAGGACTTGGAGTGGGAGGTCTTCAATAGGATTGACTTGTAGATTATCAGGGGAGATTTAAATGTTACCCTATTACCGGATGACATGTCGCTCCATAAGGGGGGCCATGACCCTGGCTCCGCAGACCTGCTGGCCTTCATCCACAGCCTGGGATGTCAGTGATAGATGCAATAGGCTGCTCATATACATGGCGCAACTCACGGTCCAGGTCAAGGCTCGACAGATTTATCCTCTCATCAAATAGCATGGACCGATTTCCCCTCTCTCGTGCTTGGGCGCTTCCTCGGGCGAACTTGGATCACACTCTCATCATTTGGTTCTCGGGCGAGGACGTGAAATCCCAGTTCTTCTTCAAATTTGAGAAGGCATGATTGTTGGAGGAGGGCTTCAGAGACGAGGTGATTGGGCGTTGGCAAGGGTACCAGGTTCAAGGTTCGGCAGCAGGGCATTTTGCTACGAAACTGGCTGATTTGCGACAATTCCTCATAGGCTTTGGTCATGACATGCGGACCAGACATATGTTATACAGGAAGGTGGCGCAAGAGGAGGTGGTTCGGCCAGACGGCTTAGATGATCAGCATGGCTTGAATGATGAGGAATTTGAAGCGAGGGCAAATCTCCTGGAAGAGATCCTGCTGGAGGACAAGGAGGAGGTGGAATGGAGACAGAGGTCAAGGCAGAAGTGGTTGAGAGATGGTGATGCAAACACTAGATTCTTCCATGCTATGGCTTCAGGGAGAAGAAGGAAGAACTTTATTCAGGAAGTCGAAGTTGGGGCGGCGATGGCGCGCCCGGGCCTGATGGCTTCCCGATTTCTTTTTACAAGGACTTTTGGGATCTGGTTGCTTCAAAGGTGTTCGAAGTCGTGCAGGAGTGTTGTCGCTGCAATGCGGGGTTTGATCACCTCAACACGGCTCTGGTTGTCCTCCTCCTAAAGGAGGGAGCGGACAGGATTGAAGATTTTAGACCTGTTGCGCTATCCAACGCTTTGTACTTAATCGTGGTGAAGGTCTTCGCGGGCAGACTGAGTAGGGTGCTTCAGCATATTATCTCCCCTTTTCAGTATGCCTTCGTTCCTGGGAGACAGATCGCGGAGAGCCTAGTCTTAACCTCTGAGATTATTGCTGATTGGAAGAGGCAAGGGAGGAAAGCTCTTCTCTGGAAGGTGGATTTCGCAAAGGCTTATGATACTGTGGACTGGCACTTTCTCTGGGCGACATTGCATAGAAGGGGGTTCCTTGAGCTGCGGATTTCGTGGATGAAGCGGTGTGTGACTGATGCGTCGATGTCGGTCCTCGTGAATGGGCGTCTTGAGGGCATTTTTTTCAGTCGCAGTGGGGCGTCAAACAGGGTTGCCCGCTTGCTCCTTTACTCTTCATCATTACTTCGGACATGCTTGCTTATATGGTTACTCGAGTGCAGGACAATGATTTCACTTGTGGTTACAGGAGGGATGGCCTGCGGATCCCTCTGCTGCAGTATGCTGATGGCACCATTTTCTTCATTGAAGGTAACAACGATGAGGCCAGTGGCATGGCGATCACTCTCGAGCTCTTTGGGGAGATGTCGGGGCTGGCTCTGAATACCAACAAATCCAAGGTGGTTACGTTTGGCCTTTCCGACGTGGAGTGATGTGCTGAGAACAACCTGTGCCCAACTTCCCCTACACTACTTGGGCATTCCTTTGACGGTTGGCAGGACAAAGCTTGTAGACTGGTTACCGATTGTTGAGAAGCTGGAGAGGAAGCTCGCGGGGTGGAAGTCCTCGATCCTTTCCAAGGGTGGTCGTATGGTTCTTCTGAAGGTGGTTCTCTCGGCTATTCCGATCTACTTGCCTCTACGAGACTCTTGTCAGCGGGAATTAGAAAGAGGTTGGAGGGCCTGATGCGTCGTTTTCTGTGGGCTAAGAGCGGGCAGGGGGACGGCGGCACACCTGGTGGACTGGGAGACTATCACCCTCCCGAAGAGTGAGGGCAGACTTAGAATCAAGCGTCTCGATGCGTTAAATGAAGCTTCTTGCTGAAGTGGGTGAGCAGGATCTGGGGGAGCACTGAGGACCTCTGCACTGCGCTTATTCGTCAGATTTCCAGCGTCTCTGCCTCTGCCCTGGAGGGCATCGGTCTTGGGTCGCGCCCTTCACCCTTTTGGAAGGGGATCTTGTCGGTCCTCCCCCGGTTTCGGGCTCTTTTCAGGCCAGTTCTGGGGAACGGGGAGTCTTTCGTCTTCTGAAAGGATGATTGGATAGATGGTAATGTGCTCTGTGACCGTTTCCCCCATTTATTTGCCTTGGCTTCGGATCAGGAGGTTCGTGTCGCTTCCTGCTGGGCGGATGGCAAGTGGGTGCCGTTGTTTCGCTCTAATTTTTCGAATCATCGTTTGAAGGAGTTCTTAATTATGCTTGATTCCCTGAGGATCTTCGGCGGCCCCTCTGGAGATCGGGATCACTGGGTGTGGCGTGGAAATGGTTTCTCGGTCGGTAAGGCCTATAGGACTATTTGCAAACCTCCTCCATCGCAGTCGGTAGAGATTGCGAGGGATTGCAGGTTCTTTTGGGGACTTGGCCTCCCTGAGAGAATAGGCTTTTTCTTGTGGTTGTTTAGAAGGAAGAGGTTGATGACTCACGACCGCTGCACTAGGTTGATTGGATTGGTTTCGGACAGTTGCCCTTTGTGTGGGACCAGCATTGAGTCTATTGAGCACATTTTCTTCTTGTGTCAGGTATCGACGCCAATTTGGGTAGACCCGGATCTGGATTGGGTTGATACGAGGTCCCTTCCTTCTTTTTGCGAGTCCTTGGTGGCGGTCATGAATCGTCCAAGAAGGATCATGCTTCATCCGGTGGCCATTATTTGGGCCATATGGTTGTCCAGTAATGCCCTGTTTTTCTCCAGTCATCGGTTTTATAGGGAAAATATATGTATTTAGGTGTCGGGTTTGTTAGATTCCTGGCTTTTCGTTTGATTGCATTGTATTAGCTTTTTGTTTCATTTAATGCATTTCTGGGGAGGACACCTCTGAGTGTTTCCCCTTGTTTGACTTCAAAAAAATAAACAATCGGATTCAAAAAAAAAAAACAATCAACAAGTCAGCTCCATCAAGTCTCTACTTGAAAATAGGGTGTGACCGTATTTCCTTGCTTGTATGAATGATATCTCCTAACCTGAAGATGATCAAACCACGACGGAGGTGATTACTTGAGGCCATAAGAGATCTCATAAGATCCCATCTTCTTGTACCCATATAGCATTGGGATGTACATTTCTTCATTGAAGTCCACATTCAAGAATGTGTTATTTACATCTGAATCATGCAAGTCTAAAGCAAGAGAAGAACGATCCTCACAAAGTTAATCTTTTCTACAGGGGCAAAGATTTCAACCAAGATCTACAAAAACGAAAGAAGAAACAAGACGAGACAACCTTGAGGCGTAAGACTCAAGATTCCACGAAAAAAATTATGCAATTTAACAAAAATATCATATTAATATTAAGAAAGCTACATTATAATACACAATTGCAATAAAAAGCACAATTCAACTCACATGTCAATAAAAAACAATGCAATTGCTCTTAGAACATATGATATTCAATGCACATGTGTAATAAAAAACATGGCAAAATCACTTTATAAAATTATTGTTAAAAGTTCAACTAACATGTCACATAACTCATATATGTGACATGACAAAACTTAGCTATAGACACCTAATTCACATTTGAACATTATAATTCACTCAATTCAACAATTGATATATTAACAAAACCTAAGTATACTTAATACAAAAACAAAGCCTTTTCCCACATTAATAGAAAAAACCTAACTATACTAAATACTATCGTAAATTAGATTACTAACTACTAAGTTGCTATCAAATTCTAATAAAAATTATAAAGAAAACTAATAAAATGAAGTCAAAGACCTAACAAAAAAAAGGCAAAGATGGAAAAAAATCAATTAGATTTTACAATACTGCTTATGTCCCCTATTCTTCATCGATATAATTTTTGCTATTAGTGACAATAGTCAGCATGCCCTTTACCGTTTTCTCCCCAACAACATATTAAGAATTACTTGTAGTCATGAAAATATGTAATCAACTTCTAATAGGACGAGGAAGGTCATGTGCTTGTTACTTAAAAGGATATAGAGACTAGATGGAAGTAGTACTTCCATAAGCTTTTCATTGGAGAAAAAAATAAAGAGATCACTTTGGGAAATCTAGCTAGTAGTGAAAGTTATTTGAATCATGCAAGCTATAGACGAATACAAAGGAACGAAGTAGAGGAGGCTTTGAAGGCAATGAGACATGAGAAAGGTGTAGGACCTGATGACATTCATATAGAAGTTTGGAAAGTTCTAAGAGAACGTGATTTGGCTTCGCTTATAAATTTATTCAATGTTATTTGGTGAAGCAAGAAAATGCATGAAGATTGGAGGTGAAGCATTGTGATGCCTCTTTATAAGAATAAAGGAGACATTCAAAATTATTCAAATTACATAGGTATCAAGCTGATGAGTCACACTATGAAAATTTGGGAACATGTAATCGAAAGAAGGTTGAGTAACTTTCCAAAGTAAAAGAAAATCAATTCGGATTCATGCCAAGTCGCTCAACTATTGAAGCATTCCATTGGTTGGGGAGAACAATGGAGCTAAAAGGAAGAACCTCCATATGATTTTTATTGATTTAGAGAAGGCTTATGATTCTGTTCCATGGGAGATATCGTGGAGAGTTTTGGAGAAGAGACAAGTACATTTCCTATACATTAACCTCATAAAAGATATGTATGATATGGCTTCATCTTGTGTAAGGATACAGTCTGGGAAGACTGGCTATTTTGACATCAACATTGGTCTATATCAAGGTTCAAATTTGAGTCCATTCCTTTTTACTTTGATTATGGACGAGTTGACAAGTCACATTCAAGATGAGATACCTTGGTTTATGTTATTCGTTGATGATATTGTGTCGATTGATGAGACTAGAGATGGAGTAAATGAGAAGCTTGAGGTCTGGAGACATGCATTGAATACTAAAGGATTTTGTATAAGTAGGGCGAAAACTGAATACATAGAGTGTACTTTTGATGGAAGCAATGGTGAAGGAATCGAGGTTAAGATTGATGATGATAACATTTAGAAGAGATATTCTTTTAGATATGTAGAGATATATTTTATGTTATTTGTATTTTTTTTTATTTTCCTTCTACTTATGAACGTTTTATGTAATTTACCCATAGGCTACTCTCCTATATAAGAGAGCCTAGGGTTTATGGAATAAACAACTTTTCCTCTTTTCCCAACATGGTATCAGAGCGGTGGTCCTAGAATGGAGCTCCAAAACCCTAGCCCTGCCCAACACCTTCTCTCCCTTACGTCGCGTGCCGTGTATGCCTCCTCGCGTGTCGTGCGACAAGCCCGGCTCGGCTCCGTACGCGCCTCCCAGCCAAGCGTGTGTGCCGCTCAGCCTGGCACCGCACGCTGCGTGCCACCCCTTGCGGTCCTGCCGCCTCTCGCGACCTCACGCGCCCTCACGCCCTCGCCCCTTGCGCGCACATCGTCAGCCTGATCTCACGTGCCTGATCTCCTCGACGCTCCTACCAGCCTGACCTCTGTGTGCCTCTCACGCGTGCATGCTCCGTCAGCCCCTGTGCGTGTGCGCGTCTTCACGCGGCCCCCTGTGTGTGTATCCCTACCGTCGTCTAGTTCTTTTTTATGTTGAGACTGGTTGCATGAGTCTACACATGCAATCCAATCTCTTTATGTCGTTGTAGACACAATCCTGTCTAGTCTTCAGCCCTAGCCTTCTCAAGTCGACATGTCAGAGAACAAGGTCGATATTCCCTCCACAGGCGCCTTCAGAGGTCCTGCACCTATAGTGAAGATGGATGGATCAAATTATGAATTGTGGGCTATGCAGTTCATGAGCATGATGAAGTCTACTAGTAAGAAACACATTCTTACCGAGGAAGAACCGGCTGAGAAGACTGTGGTTAACACCTCATGGGAGGTAGATGATGCATACGTCAAAGTGTGGCTTTCTGGTACGTTGGCAATAGAGATTGCCAATGATATACTCCATCAGCCCACAGCGAAGGCGATGTGGGATATTCTTGCAACTACTTATTCACAAGCAAAGAACGAGACGAAGATTCTACAGCTTCAACATGATATCTTTACTATCAAATAGAATGGGCGGCCACTCTACTCTTTATATACATCCCTACGTGGGATGTTTGAGAAGTTGTATAGCTTTATGCCTCTCACGTCTACTCCTGAGCAGCAGAAGACTTATAGGAATGCCACCATGGTTGGTCTATTCCTGACTGCCCTTGATCCAGAGTACGAGGTCGCACGTTCCCAGATATTGGCAGACTCTACCATTCCTCTTATGGAGGAAGCTTTCCGCAGACTCAGTCGTATTACTGTTCCATCTTCTATTGCCAATCAGACATCCTCAGCAATGGCAGCATCTAGAGGTCGCGGTGGTCCTTCTCAATTTCGTGGTCGTAGACCTCGGGGTAGGGGGGTCGTGTTCGCCAACCATGTACTTTATGTCATCGTTTTGGACATATCGAGGATACATGCTACTCCAAGCATGGATTCTCTGCTTCTGCACGAGTGGCTGAACAGATTGAGCCTCCAGTTGCTTTCTCTTTGGATCAACGTTTTGATGATCTTGTAGCTCGTTTAAGGGGTATTATACCTCCATCTGGTCCTGTGACACCCTCGCCAGTCTCCGAGAGCCATTTCGATGTTGTTGCTTCAGCCTCCTCCAATACCTCAAGTAGTACTTACGGACTCACTAGCAGTTGTGGATCTGATACTATAGAGTGGATTATGGACTATGGTGCCACACATCATCCGTGTGGAGATAGGAGTCAACTTACAACCTACAGACAGGTTCCTCCAGGATGCACTGTGGTTATTGCAGATGGCACGCACTCCCCGATTACTGGTCAGGAGGAGATTAGCCTGACACCCTCTATGAATCTAAAGAATGTGTTGCATGCGCCTTTTTTCTTTATGAATTTATTGTCAATTAGCCAGATTACGAAGGATTTATATTGTCGAGCCATTTTTTATCCATCTTCTCTCGTTTTTCAGGACATCCTTACGAGCAACGTTATTGGGTGTGGCCATGAGCAGGGTGGCTTCTATCGCCTTGTTCGGACACTATATGCCGGAATCTCCTCTCTACCTGCTAGACCTGTCTCACCATTTATACGGCACATGCGCTTTGGTCATCTACCGCTTCAGAAACTATGTTGTGTTCTGCCCCAGATTTCACCTCACACGTCCTTTCAATGTGAGGCTTGTCAGTCGGGAAAGCATCATTGGTCTACCTTTTCCAGTCGTCAGAGTCGGAGCAGTAGCTCCAGTTTTGAGTTGTTTCATGTCGACGTTTGGGGTCCCAGTCGTGTCCCAGATCATAAGGGGCATAGGTTTTATCTTTTGTCGTGATTGATGATTTTTCTCGTCTGACTTGGCTCTTCTTATTAAAGAATAAATCTGAAGCTGGGAATGTTATCAAAATGTCATAAATGAAGTATGTAATGTTTTTCTGCTACTGTGAAAATTGTGAGGACTGATAATGCCTTAGAATTTTGTACTAACACTCTCCAATTACTTTTCTACCCAAGGAATTATTCACCAAACATCGTGTGCCAATACTTCCCAACAAAATGGAGTTGCAGAAAGAAAACATCATCATTTGCTTGATGTCACTAGGACGCTTCTCATACAGAGTCGTGCTCCTCATTCTTTCTGGGGTGATGTTGTTCTAACGGCATGCTATCTCATTAATCGCATGCCATCGTCAGTTTTAGGTGAGAAGATTCCTTTCTCTTTGGCTTTCCCTGAAAAGGAATTGTTCTCACTTACTCCTCGTGTGTTTGGCTCGGTTGCCTTCATTCCACCAGTTGTCTCCAGGTATTGACAAGCTCTCTCCTAGAGCTGTCAAGTGTGTTTTTGTCGGGTGCTCCAGACACAAAAAGGATACATGCGTTATGATCCGATGCGTATGAAATATTATGTTAGTGTCGATGTCACCTTTTTGAGTCTGTTATGTACTTCTCCCCTACAGGTGACCGGTTGATGTCTTCGGACACTGATGAAGCCATATACATGCCACCACCTCCACCACAACCATCTCAGTTACCACCACCACCACTACCCACGCCGTCCCCACTTCCTATTACAGTTCATGTTCCACCATTGCCACACCACTATACCCGTCGACCTGCTTCTGCTCACGGTCACCGCTCATCATCTAGCTCGCATGAGGTATGTACTGAGAATATAGTTTCTAATGATGAATCTAATGGTTTACCTTAATAGGCTTCGTTACAGGGGACAGATGAGGATGCTACTGATTTGGATTTACCTATTGCGCTACGGAAACAAAAGCGTAGCTATGCGTCACATCCTATAGCATCTGTGGTTTCTTTTGATCGCTTATCTAGTGAATTCCGGAATTTTTGCTATTGCACTACCTGTCATGGACATTCCACGAAGTTACCAAGATGTTATGAAGGGCAGTCGGTGGTGCTTAGCTATGGAAGAAGAGATGGTTTCTCTTCAGTTGAGAGGCACATGGAGTCTTGTCCCTGCTCTTACTGACGTGTCTACAGTTAACTGTAAATGGGTGTTCACAGTTAAGAAAAATACAGATGGTAGCATCGACAGATACAAGGCATGCCTGGTTGCAAGAGGGTTTACACAGACATATGGGATGGATTATCTTGACACATTCTCACATGTTGCTCGCCATTCCACTTTACGGATCCTTCTCTCTGTGGCAGTTATCCGAGATTGGTCATTGTTTCAGTTAGATGTCAAAAATGCATTCCTATATGGTGATCTTCAGGAGGAAGTCTACATGCAATAGCCACATGGTTTTGCAGTTGAGGGGGGAGTATTCACAGTTTTGTAGACTTCATAAGGCGATCTATGGCCTTAAGCAGAGCCCTAGAGCTTGGTTCCAGAAGCTTTTAGACTTGTTTGAAAGACAGGTGTACAAACGTTCTAATGCAGATCATTCCCTCTTTATACAGAAGACATCCAGAGGTATGATTGCAATTATGGTGTATGTTGATGATATCCTTATTACAGGAGATGACATACAAGGAATTAAGAGGGCGAAAGAAATGTTGGGTCGTGAATTTGTCACCAAGGATCTTGGAGTCCTTAGATATTTTTTGGGACTAGAGTTTGCTAGAAATCAACAAGGACTCGTGATGACCCATAGGGAATATGTCATTGACTTGCTAAGTGAAACAGAAATGCTTGGATGTCGACCTGCCACTAAATCTATGGATCCAAGCATGAAACTATATAACAATGATACTAATGAGGTGGATAGGAGGAGAGACAGAGAACTAGTAGGAAAACTTCTCTATGTTATCGTTACTAGACTCGATATATCTTTTGTTGTTAGTCACGTGAGCCAGTTCATGGAGCAACCACATCAGGTACATATGGATGCTATACAGATGATACTCAGGTACCTTAAATCATCTTCAGGTGTAGGTTTATTGTTTATGAGAGACAAGGAGGTCACTATCTCAGCATGCGCAGATGCAGATTATGCAGGATGTCCAAAGGATAGGAAGTGGAACTCCACCACTGGATTTGTTATATACGTTGGAGATTCTCTTATCTCATGGAGGAGCAAGAAACAAACTGTTGTAGCCAGATCTAGTGTTGAGTTGAATATAGGGCTATGGCCCAGGTCAGTACAGAATGATGTAGGTTAAAGCTGTTCTTATGGATCTATATATAGAGGTCCCACTTCCTATGGCACTGGAATATGACAATCACGTTAGAAAATAGGAAGCGAAAGCGGAATCAGAAATAAAGATAAAGAACTTGAAGAATACAAGAGATTTAACGTGGAACCCTACTCCATAAGGAGCGGAATGAAACCATGGGAGAAGGCCTCAAAGGGCCAGGTTTGTCTATTGACTTTCTGAATGGATACAGGAGGTCTGGGGCTCCTTATATAGCCTCCACAGAGCTTCCAAGTCCCACCATTGGTAGACGTGGGAATAAATATATGGATGGGACAAATGGATCCTAGAGGGATCCGTTTACCCATCTCCCTCAAGTGACGCATACAACCAAGTTCTCCAACACTCCCCCTCAAGATGGAGCATGCAATGCTTAGCTTAGACAAACAGAAAGAAACTCAACTCACAATACATGACACTACAGACAATATCAACTCAACGCGCACAACTGTTGCTATCGAGGACGTTGCTTCTCATGCTGTGCAGGTGAGGAGGACGAACGGACTGGAGTGTGAGTCTGCCGAATCTCCTCGTCGGAGAGCATGTGCTCTGTACTGTGTCTGTCAGAGTCACTGCAACTGGAAATGAGTCTCCTCGTCGGAGTACTCTGGCCCGCCACAACATGTGGACAATTGCTCCATATCTGAAAAGGGCCGAACTGAAAGGCCGTGAAGTACAATCCTCGTCGGAGTCCACGGTCGTTGGAGAATGGAGTCTGAAGAAGTCTCCTCGTCGGAGAACTGGGACTCTCCCATCTAGCACAGAGAATGGTACTCTACTCTGAAGTACCTATGAAACCACATGAAAACCTTGCCCACATGGCATAGGGAATGGTCCTATGCTCTGGAGTTCCTATGGCTCACATGAAAACTCTAGCTGAAACAAGAACGATGGGGACCACGAAACTGAAGATGGCAAACCTGTGCACATCTGAAAAGACCGCATACTCGTGTGTGTCTGAAACTAGAGAGTCGGAAAAATCTGACGTCGGGTCTGAAACTGCGTATCAAACTGGGACTCGGAATCTGAACGTCGAGTCTGGAATAGCGCATGGAAATTCTTCATCTGAAAAACTGTAGAGTCTAAACAACTGGCTAGTATGTCGAATCTGACATTTGGAAAATCTAAATAGACATGTGACTCTACACATACTCCCCCTTTCTCCCATACTAGTCGGAATGACAATCGTCGACCAAGTTGGGAGAAGACAATAAAATGAGGCTAATATGAATATTCTCAAAAACTTCTTGCGGCTTTTCCTCTCTTTTTTTTAAATAGCCGCCGATTTTTTTTTTAACATAAGCCGTTCATTCTTTTTTTTTATCGGCTTTTCAATTTTTTTTGGGAATTGCGTAGGGCTTTTGTATTGTACATGCCTTTTTCTCTAAGCAAAAGATTTTTTTTTAAATAGCATTGGCCCCCTTTGGGGTTGGTTTAGGGTTCCCGATGAAATCGTTTCACTTCATCAAAGCTGTCCCCCTCCTCGTGCTTGAAGATAAGAGGGCGGCGCCCACTGGGGCTCATCGTCGATCGCAGGAGGAGCGAGGAGGAGCGTGTGTTGTTCCGCGCCTGGAGCAGCTTCATCGGCGGAGGCGGAGTGTCATCGGGGATGCACTGTCGGAGGGGATGGAGGATCGTCGCCGCTGCTAGATGGCTGGAGATTTCGCCTGGAGCTTGGCCTTGCGTGGAGGGAGAGGGTGGCACGCACGTGGTGGCTCCGTTTGGACACGTTCTCACGTCGCATGCGCGAGAGAATGATGTGGCTTCGGGAGGAGATGTGGCCCGCCGCTTCTGCTTGGGACCGTTGCCGAGTACGCCTGCGATGGGTGGGGATTCTTCGCATTGGAGGAGCCGCCTGGAAGAGCGGTGTGGCTAGAGAGATGGAGACCTGAAGGGTCTCCTACGCTCCTCAATGGTGACCTGCAGGGGGCGGCACGCCTGTTGGAGAGGAGTTGTTGTATGGAGATGCCATCGCCGCAGGGGCGCCATCTGTGCCTGGAGATCGGCAGGAGTTACCGCTCAGAGTTGTTGTGTCACACGACACACGCGTGGGAAGCTATCTTTGGGGTTCCATGTTGAACCCTAGGATTCGCAGGTCATGTTGCCTAGAGCAAGCGCCGCCAAGGCTGCCTGGATCTCTCCAGAGAGCTGCAGCCTGCAGATCTTGATTAGGGTTTCGTGGGAAACCCTAGAACTTCGTGAACAGATCTTCCTCAATTTTTACCAATGAATAATGAATCAATATGTTGACACTAATATATTAAATCTCGAATCTCGAACAAGAATTAAAAGGAACAAAATCCTCGAGAATCGACCCGCTCTGATATGGGGCAGTTGTGGGAAGGGTTAGGGTGGGTTTTGGCTCTGATACCATGTTAGAAAATAGGAAGCGGAAGCGGAATCAGAAATAAAGATAAAGAACTTGAAGAACACAAGAGATTTAACGTGGAACCCTACTCCATAAGGAGCGGGATGAAACCACGAGAGAATGCCTCAAAGGACCAGGTTTGGCTATTGACTTTCTCAATGGATACAGGAGGTCTGGGGCTCCTTATATAGCCTCCACAGTGCCTCCAAGTCCCACCATTAGTAGATGTGGGACTAAAGATATGGATGGGGTAAATGGATTCTGGAGGGATCCATTTACCCATCTCCCTCAAGTGACGCATACAACCAAGTACTCCAACAAATCAAGCTGCTATATTTATTGCCAATAATCCAGCATTTCATGAATGAACCAAGCACATCAAGGTTGATTGTGACTATATACGGGATATGATCCAGAAGGACTTTATTTCCACATCTCATGTCAGCTCAGGGGACCAAACTGCAGATATCTTCACCAAGGCCTTACTTAGAGGACCATTCCAGAAGTGCTCATCCAAGCTGAGCATGATCGATATCTATGCTCTATCTTGAGGGGGAGTGTAGAGATATATTTTATGTTATTTGTATTGCTTCTTATTTTCCTTCTTTTTATGAACGTTTTATGTAATTTACCCATAGGCTACTCTCCTATATAAGAGAGCCTAGGGTTTATGGAATAAACAACTTTTCCTCTTTTCCCAACAAGATACTTGGGATCTATTTTGCAAGATGATGGAAAAATTGATGGAGATGTTACAAATAAAATAAATGCAGGTTGGCTAAAGTGCAGAGGAGCCTCTACTGTTCTCTATGATAAGAAAATTCCTTTGAAAATCAAAGGAAAGTTTTACAAAGCATCTGTGAGACCTGCTATGCTTTATGGATCTGAATGTTGGCCTGTGAACCACAAACATGTGCGGAGAATGGCAGTAGCAGAAGTAAAAATGCTAAGGTGGATATGTGGACACACACGTAAAGATTGGATTCGAAAGGATGCCATCAGAATAAAAGTTGGTGTAGCTCCGATCGAGGTAAAATGCGAGAAAATCACTTAAAGTGGTTTGATCATTTACAAAAGAGATCAATTGATGCATCGGTGAGGAGATACGAGTTTCAGGATGTTGAGCCGACTAAGAGAGTGCGAGGAAGGCCCAAGAAGTGTTTGAATGAGACTATACAAAGGGATCTTAATTTTTGGATCTAAGCCCGAGAATGACCAGAGATAGATCCGAATGGAGGCAAAGAATCCATATAGCCGACCCTACTTAATGTGGGAAAAGGCTTTGTTGTTGTTGTTTATTTATTTTGATATATATGTTTTGATTAATGGTTATTATGTATGTCGCCTCATTCTTATTGAAGAGGTGATAATCATGATTTTTGCTTGGGATATTTACCCAACGAACCCTGAAATCTTTCAAAATTACCTCTACGACCTTTAAAACATCGATATTCCTCCCTAGACCCCGTAATCTTGCTCCGTCTTACCCAACAAACCCTGCCGTCAATATTAACTATATTTGAGTCAAATACCTGAGTTAGTCTTGAGTTAACCTAACTATATTATCATCGGACGGTTAGGATTAGCCAAAATAAAAAAAAGGAAAAAATAATGTCGGAGCAGCAGGGAGGTGGGGGCGGGAGCCCATCGGGAGGGGGCCGCAGCAGCAGGGCGGAGGTCGGGAGGTGGGGGCAGGAGCCCATCGGGAGGGGGCCGCAGCAGCAGGGCAGAGGTCCATCGTCCTCCTGCGCCTCCTCGCCTCCTCCGCTCCCCCTTCCGACCTCCCCTTCTCGAGCTTCTTCCGACACGTGCAGCGACATCTGCAAAGCAACCAGAATTGGAGATTGGCGGTGCACACGTCGGAGGTGGAGATCTGGAGGCAATGTCCCAGCAAAGTATATTCCCGTCGACGGTCCTCCAGCATGCCTTCCCTCCAACAACCACTCCATGCGGGGAGAGCAGCTTGTGGCGGGAGAACGAGGTTAAGACGCGCCACTCGCGCTCCCGGGAGGAGAAGACCTCGAACTTACGGATGCGGCTGTCCGAATCGTAGGAGGTGCAGACGAGGTTGAACTCGCCAGCAAAGTTGAGGAGAGAAGGATTGTATTCCAGAGCGACTCCGTCGTGTTTTGCGGAGGGAAAGGAGTCCAGCGGCACCTGTGTGGACACCATGGTCGCAGGGTTACAGATTGTGTAACGCGCCTGGCGTCTTCCGTTGGAGCAGCAGAGGAGACCGCCAGACGAGCACACGACGTGGCTGTCGCCGTCGAGGAAGCTGAGCTCGGGGTCGGGGAGGGCGTGGGCCGAGTAAGGGTGAAAAGGGAGGTAGAAGGAGGTGGAGATCTGGAGGTAGTCGAGGATGTCGAGGAGCCACTGGGAGGGCGAGAGGGGAATGGGAGGAGAGGAAGCGGAGGGCCTCCTCGAGGCGGAGGACGAGGGAGAGGAAGGAGGGGAGGTCGGGAAGGGCGGGGGAGGAGGAGGGGTAAGAGGGAGGGCTCGAGGCCATGGAGGGCGTCGAACACACGGAGGACGGCGGCGGCGGGGCCGACGGCGCGGTCGATGAGGGAGGGGACGGAGGGGAGTTCGGACGGATCCGCTCGGAGCGGGCGGACGGAGGAGAGGAGGGAGGGGAGGCACTGCCGGATGTCCGAGAGGGGGAGTCGGCGGAGGACAGGGAGAGGGAGAGGGACGGCACGGTGGGGTCGAGGTTTCGAGGAGGACGGCGGGGAGGGCCAAATCCAAGGGGAAATGGCAATGAATGTAAATTTAACAAACAAATTGGGTATAATGTAAACAAATATAACGGAAGCCGGTTAGTTTTAACGGACAAATGGATGGGAGTTAACCAGAGGGTCTGCACGGTAATGGTTAGCAAGATTACGGGGTCTAGGGAGGAATATCGATGTTTCAAAGGTCGTAGAGGTAATTTTGAAAGATTTCAGGGTTCGCTGGGTAAATATCCCCTTTTGCTTCTAGTTTAGCATACAATTCTAACTGTAAGGGTCCATTTGGTTATAGGGTTACCCCGAGGTAACCCGGTTTACCCCCTGCATTCCTGGGTTGGAATTCCATCACAAATCAAATGTGAAATCACATCACATTCCTTATTCCAACCCTCTCCCAATCCGCATAACCATCCAAACAGCTACTATTCATAGGAGGTTAACCCAACCCACCACATTCCAGTAACCAAACGGACCTAAGTACCATGTTACTCTGCACATCAACATATATTATGACTATGACGATAATACTTCAAAACTTATATTTATAATTCTATTTTACAAATATGTGCATTTTTAATATTTATTTACATCCAAACAGCTACTATTCACAGGAGGTTAACCCAACCCACTAAATTCCAGTAACCAAACAGACCCTAAGTGCCATGTTGCTCTGCATATCAACATATATTATGACTATGACGATTATACTAGTTCAAAACTTATATTTATCATTCTATTTTACAAATATGTGCATTTTTTATTAATTAATTTATTTAAAAATATCAAAATCTTAGTTTTTGGAAAAGTCAACTTTAGATTGATTTCCAAAATTTTCGATGATTTCACCAAAATTCTTCGAAAATTCTCTTTCCAAACTTGGCGAAGTGAAATCAAAATCCAAATTTAAGGCGTTGCTATCTTGCAGCTTCTCTCTACTACAAGGAGTATGTGTGTCTGTGTGAGTGCTAGGTTGTTGGCAACCTTCCAAGTCTTCTGACTGTAAGTATTTGCCAAGGCCCTAAATGTCGGTTTCGGTTATCATTTCGGTGACTGACTTAAACGAAATTTTGGTGGAATTTCGATCGAATTTCGATCGTAATTTCGATCATTTCGGTCTTTTTTTGTATCAGGGCCCCCATATTTTGGTCATTTCGGTCGAATTTCGATTTTGACTGGATATCGATATTCGACAGAATTCGACCGAATTTCGCTGAAATTTGAGGCCATGGTTTTGCCTACTATCATGTTGGATATAGATTGTGCCCAATACTCTTTGTTAGCATATGTTTTTCTCTATTATTATTGGATGTCACTATTTTCTTCCTGCTTAAGAGATGAAACTAATGGATTCTAATTTTGATTCCATATCTGATTCTGAATCTGAGATATATACTACTTTTTTATTGTTGAAATGATTGGGTGGAAATTTAATGTAACATAGTATGTTAATATCTTACTATTAGCAAAAAAAGTTGTGTATTTCTATCTCATTTATTGAGTTGAAGAAGAAATACTAATTTTAGGCAAAAATGATTTTTAAGTAATGTTCCCAATTGGTAGCCATTTCTCCAAAATTCCACCAAATTTCTTTTTCCATGCTTTACCAAACGAAATAGAAATCCGACAATTAAGTTCTTGCTTAAAAGTAAATAAAAACATGGAGAGCTTCTTGTAGCATAATATGATCACCGACACTGATGCTCCTCTTCACAATCACAACCAGACTCTAGTTTGCATTTATAATATTAGTGAGTGTTCACAATCATGCAATTGATCAAATCATTATCTAAAATCCAATCATCATAAGAAGATTCATGACCTTCATTATTCAATGTACATATCTTTCCTTGAACAAGGTTGAGATTAATGGGGTCAAGACCACCATTCATGTCTTTGCTTGTCATGACCACAAATAGAGCATCTAAGTTCTCATACTTGGTCTGATAGCTCACTTATAACATATTCATTGCTAGCATCATGGTTCGTCAGTGCAATGGTGGCAAACTTCAATTCTAGGAACATCTTAATGACCATGGTTTTAAAAAACGCGCCTCGAGGTGTCGAGGTGTAAACCTCAAGGCGGTTTTCCATAAAAACCGCCTCGAGGCTATAGCCTCAATCTGGATATCTGGGGCGTAAGCCTCAGAGACCCGAGACGGTACCGAGGCGGTCGAGGCGATGAGGCGGTCTCGAGGCGCCGCCTCGGTCTGATGTGCATTTTTTTGGATAAATAAATAAAAAACTATATAAAGCTTTACTTTTATAATAATATTAAAGTTATAATGCATATTTTAGCTACAAACATACAAGTCACAATCACAATATTGTATTATATTATCATTATATGTTACTTCCGAAACATAACATTTCATAAATATATAGGTATACATTTATATTACAATAATCATTGCATCAGAGAAATCATGCAAGTGCAAAATGATTGCTTCTAATTAGTATGAACAAATTTTATATCAACAAATGATATTCAATTGCTTGTATCGCTACAATGAGTATAATATATGTTTAAGAGACTATATATTTTTGTAAGAATATTAGGAGTTCACATATTTACAATATTAATATTACTTAGTCACAAATTGAAACTAGCATATATGGTTAATATTGTATATTTTGTACATCTATTAAATTTAAAATATTCAAATTTAGGATTTACGATCATATATTATGTCAATATTTGAATTTTACGATTTTTATGATAATATAAATATACTTAATAATAATTTTGACATGTATTTTTTATATAAATCGAGTCTTACGCCTCACCTCAATAACGGAAAACCGCCTCGATCCGCCTCACGTTTTTAAAACCTTGCTAATGACGTTGTCCATGTCTTTATAAGGCACGGTTTCTTAAAGAATGAAGATCACAATAGCTTTCAAATTATTTGTAGGCTTATCGCAATGGTTGAACTTCTTATCATCTCTTACTTGATGTTCTTCCTTTGAGCTCAATGAGATACAAGAAGATACTCTATGAGTTGGTTGACATGATGTTCATAACATGATGCCTTTCTTCTCTACTTGGGCTAAGGAAGGTTGTCACAATTAAAATTTTGTCTCTGCCGGACTGAGGCCTCCAAGATAAGATAAACATGGAAGTCTTCCAAACCCAATTCTAATAATATCGGTGTTTATCATTTGAGGAGCCCCACTTATCATCTGCATAGTAGTCAAACTCTTCCCATTTAGATAGTGCCAAATAAGTATTCATTATCAAATCCCCTTGGTAGAAACTATGCACCTAACAAGTGAGTGGATAAATTCAACAAAACTTCAAACCATAAGCATCGGATGGATTTCTTTGCATATGTCAATCCTCTTTAATGAGTTTTCCTACTTAAGTATTGTTTTCTGCTTGGTCAACTTAGCATCGTCCCTTGTTTGTACTTTAATAAATAAAGGTGTGTTGGGTGTGCCTCGTCTTGGGAAACACCTACTGACACCTTTCAAAAAAGTGAGTTTCCTAGTTTTTATCCTTTATTGGTATAGCACCAACTTTTTGTATGATATTGTTGGAGTATATGTGTTGTGTGTCATGTGTAGGTGGGTAAATCCCTCCAGGGTCCAATTAACACACCCACTTATGTTTAGTCTCACATCTACCAGTGGTGAGACTTGGAGGGTCTGTAGAGGCTATATAAGCAGCCCCATATCTCCTGTATCAGATGAGAAAGTCAATAGACACATCATCCCTTTAAGGCGTTCTCCGTGGTTTCATCCCGCTCCTTACGGAGTAGGGTTCCACCAAAAAATCCATGTGTTCATGTTTATCTTATGTAGTTCTTTCTCTGTTTATCAATTCGCTTTGGCATTCTTTATTTTCTAACATGGTATCAGAGCGGGTTCGATTCTCGAGGAGTTTTTATATTCATGTTCTGTTCGAGATTCGATTATTAGAATGAGTTCTGTTATTGGTTGATTCATGTTTGCTAATTTACTCAAGAAATTTTTAGGGTTTTAGATGGAAACCCTAATTTAGAGTCGCAGTCCGCGGCAATCATAGGGGTTCCTGAAACACTATTTTTGGGTTGGCGCATCGGCGATGCTTCCTCTCCAGCATGTTTATGGCGGCTAGGTTTCCTGTCTGGGAACCCTAAAACTCCAATGCTCCATCACCATGCCATGTTCTCTTCGTCCCCAGGTTCGGACAACTTTCTTGGATCCCTAAGTCCAGAATGACAGCGCAACTTTGAAGAAGTAGAAGGCAAAGAGGCTCCAACCCAACAGCAACGGTAAATATCTCCATCTAAGATCCTCACGCACGAAGGTTGAGGACCGGAAGAAGAAGCCCCAACCCTTATGATCGAGACTCCAGAAGAAGAAGCCTCAACCTTATGATCGAGACTCCAGATCGCAGGTGGAGCCCCCTTTGCGGACTTCTTTTGGATTTCTCACTCTAGCAATGCCTTCTACCACAAGCAACGGCGATCCAGCGCACCTCCTCTCGTATTGCTCCATATCTTCCAGCGGCGATCAAGATCCCCCTGCGATGGCAACGACATCAGGAATAGCCCCATCGGGGGTGGAAGTAATGGGAGAGGGTTCCATCGGGGAACCCTAAATAGAATAGTCCCAAGTAGGCCACAAGTTATTTAAAAAAAGAGGAGCCGTATGTGTGTCCTCAAGTGGGCCGAAGGTTGTCCAAAAAAGGAAAAAAAGGAGGCAAAAAAGGGATTGGCCTCATTTGCAAATATACATTTTTTTGAAAGAAAAAAAGTGCGTACAAAAAATGTATAAGAAAAAAAGGAATAAAGACGAGAAAAATATATGGAACATCTTATTTGAAAAAAATGATTTGAAAAAAAATTGAAAAGAAAAGCCGGAAAAAATGTGCTATCGGATTATTTGATTTTTGTTTCTTCCCCACGTTTTCTTGTCTTCTCCCAACTATGTCGATACCATTATTTTCCGACAAGTATGGGAGAAAGGGGCAGTATTGTGTAGAGTGACAGGTCGGATTCACATTCTCCAGATTCCAGACCAGCCAGATTTTCAGACTCTACAATTGTTCAGATATTTCAGACTCGACGAACTGACTTCGAGTCTTCAATATGATGTGCACATGTTTGTCATCTTTTGTGTGCTCCCCATCTTTTGTTTTCTTGGTCTTAGAGTTTTCATGTGACCCATAGGGACTCCAGAGAAAAGATCCCATTCCCTCCAAGCAACAGTTGTATTTGCGTTGAGTTGATATTGTATGTAGTGTCTTGTATTATGAGTTTAAGATTTCTTTCAGTTTGTCCAAGCTAATCATTACATAATCCAGCTTGAGGGGAGTGTTGGAGTATGTATTGTGTGTCATGTGTAGGTGGGTAATTGGATCCCTCCAAGGTCCAATTACCACACCCACTTATGTTTAGTCCCACATCTACCAGTGGTGGAACTTAGAGGGTCTGTGGAGGCTATATAAGAAGCTCCAGACCTCATGTATCAGATGAAAAAGTCAATAGACACATCAGCCCTTTGAAGCATTCTGTCGTGGTATCATCCCGCTCCTTAAGGAGTAGGGTTCCACGTAAAATCCGTGTGCTCATGTTTATTTTTCCGTAATTCTTGCTCTGTTTGTCAATTCGCTTCCGCATTCTTTATTTTCTAACATTACAAATTCGATACATCATTATCTCCACTAATAAACACACAAATACTAATAACCATAATAAATGTTAGGCCTTGCTACAACTCTATAATGTTCATGGTATCTTCTTGTCACAAAAACACATGAATTTCCACTTCAACCACCTTGCATTACTTTTGAGTAATGTGTCCAATAATTATTTCATCAAGTTTAAAGGTTGACCCAAATATCTAAATATGTATTCCTTCAAACTATAATGTGCTCCTAGCTTTAGAACCATCACCTCTCTAAAATCTCAAATACTATACTTATATTCTATTATACACCGTCATCCTCGATTAACTAAAAGATAACCACCGTTCTGAAAACACGTAGACAAAATCTTCATTCATTGCACAAGCTTGTTGTTGCTCCATGCTATATGTCATCTTCCAGATAAAAACATCTAGAAACAATGATGCAGCATGGATCGGAAATATAGGGCTGCATTTATTTTTTTATGTCGTCGCCTTTTTTATTTTAAATAAAGAGATCGCGTGTGATCTCAATTGATTAGTTAGGAATTTGAATTTCAAATTTAGTAGTCGGTTAGAGTCAAATTAGGGGAATTAGTTTTGAATTTGAATTGAGTTTCTATTTTTGTAATCCCATCCCTCCTATATAATAAAGGGATGATAGACTAGTTATGGAGTCAGTTCAGTTTTATGAAAAATTGAGATTTATCCCTATCTCCATCTCTCCCTTTCTCCTTCCCCGCGTGGTCTACACATTTCTCTCCTCCAAACCCTCGTTTTCTTGACGAGTTTCTCTTCTCAACCCCTCCATTTTCTCTGCCAAAAATCCACCGTTCAAAATATTTTATTTTCCACCGTCGCCGGATTTCCTATTTTGCATCAATTGGTATCAGAGCATGGATGTTGAATCGTTCTCACGATTCGACGGTCCTGTCGCATATTGGAGAATGAAGCTCGATCAAGCAACCCTATCACGAGGATCACATGCGCATTCGCGTCAACAAAAATACAAGAAGCGCCTCCAGAAAAGCATAAAGGTTCAAAAATGGATCGACTCATGGTACGATGTTGATATTTTTATGGTACAAGTTGACGACAAACAAAATATTGTCGTCGACCATGATCTGTGCGCTGCTCAGATCATTTTGGATGGAAGAAACGGCAACAACGACGATGTGCTCGCTGTCCGGACCGTGTCATGCGAAAACAACGTCAAGGATGATTTGTTCGCTATCCCGGTCGTTTCAGAGGAGGAAAACGCCGACCTGCTCGTTGTCCAGGCCATTTCAGAAGAAAAAAACACCAATCTTTGTTGTTCAGGTATTTTCAGACCTGCAAACACCGCCAAATTCGACCCACGGCCCCCCGCTGCCCTCTCACGGACCCCCGCTGCAGCCCCAACCTCTCTGGCGCCCCCCCAGCCTCGTTGCAACCCTCTCCCTCCACTGAAACATCCCCATTCCCTTCTCTCGCACAACCAGCCCTCCTACCTCCTTCCTCCAGCGGCTCCACCAACCCCTCCACAGCCCATGTAGTGCCACCTTCAACCCCCGCAGCCCCTGTTTCCCCTACTGACACCCCAACACCGTCGCAGCCACCGCCCTTTCTCGCTGTCCCCAAAACCCCAGCCCCGGCAAACCACCCCCACCCCACTGTCACCTTCCCCGATTCCCCTCCACCTCTTCCCATCGCCATCGCTACTGCCCAGGCCCCATCCCCCGCACCTTCTCCCACCGCCCCTGCACCCCCTGCACCCCCACCGGCCGCAAACCTCACAACCCCAGTACCCCCTCCCGCCTCAGCCCTTGCATCCCATCGACCCACCCCCCAAACCCCAGCACCCCCCCATGCCTGTTGCACCCTTCTCCTGCCTTCCCTGCACCCCCTGCGGCGCACCCCGTGCTACCATCATGCGGCCACCGCGAGCTTAGGAAGAACCGAACCCTAACAAAAATTGAGGGCACTTACTCAATTGGGTCCCTTGACAATAGGAGTAAAGGGATATTTTGGAAATATTTCAAGGGGACCCCTCCTCCAATGCTATTTTACCAAACATGCCAGGTGGAAAAGTTAACTTATGAGTTTTTAAGTGAAGGGGTAGAACATTTGCAGCCATACCTCTCAAAGGAGAAAAATTATAAACGTAAAATGGAAAAGGAGCGAAATGGGTAGATTCGACCAACAAGCCATGTGGAAATTCTCCATCAACAGCCCGAAGATCAAGCAATTCGTCGGGAGACGAATTTTTCAAACGGGGGAGAATTGATGCAGCGTGGATCGGAAATATAGGGCTGCATTTATTTTTTTATGTCGTCGCTTTTTTATTTTAAATAAAGAGATCGCATGTGATCTCAATTGATTAGTTAGGAATTTGAATTTCAAATTTAGTAGTCGGTTAGAGTCAAATTAGGGGAATTAGTTTTGAATTTGAATTGAGTTTCTATTTTTGTAATCTTATCCCTCCTATATAAAGAGATGATAGACTAGTTATTGAGTCAGTTCAGTTTTATGAAAATTTGAGATTTATCTCTATCTCCGTCTCTCTCTTTCTCCTTCCCCGCGTGGTCTTCACGTTTCTCTCCTCCAAACCGCTCGTTTTCCCGACGAGTTTCTCTTCTCAACCCCTCCAATTTCTTCACCAAAAATCCACCGTTCAAAATATTTTATTTTCCGCCGTCGTCGGATTTCCTATTTTGCATCAAACAATATGCACCAAGGCATCTATCCTTGCTTGTGCTTCTCTACAGCAGCAACAACCTCGCTAATATTAGCACATTGTCTATTATTAACCTCGAAGATTCAAATGCAAAGATTCTCTAGCCCCAACTAGTATCTGCAAAACTAAAAAAAGTGAAATTTTGGATTATATCAGGATTTTCTCATACGCATTGAAAATGCAAAAAAGTAAAAGAAAAAACAGAGACATTGCGTCCCATCATTTGCAAGCTACCTATCCTTTCTATTCATCAATAGCAAGCATAGTTTGACTAGACTCTTGAATATGTACGATCCCCTAAAGAGATTTCAGCACTTTCATTCAAAAAACAAGCTTATAAAAATAGCGCGTTCCCTTGATATTAGGCTTGGGCATCGCCTCGACTAAGGTTAACCCATTTAGCTACATTCAAAAGCTCGCCTAGCCCACATGATTTAAGACACAAGCTTATCGCAACCCATTTACTATTAGGTTGGGCTTGGACCACTTATTAGGGGCTAAATTTCATTTCAGAAGCCTAGATACTACCACCAAGCCCACAAACTATTGACCCCCCACATACAATAACCCTCATATTTTTATGTCTTCTTCACAATAAAATGTAGCAAATAAATCAAAACTAATATGTAGGAATGGTATTAATTGTGAGAAATGAAGAATGCCAAAATAAGTATTCCTATTTTTCCAATCATAAACTTGTATTTACAGGTCAGATGGAAAAGTCGAAAAAGAAAGGATTTTTTTAGAAGTAAACAGGTGGAGTCCCAGAAATTGGGGGCCACCACCCATTATATTTAACTACAAATGGAAAAAAGTACAATGCATTACAACCTCCGCATCGTACACAAAGCTATGCTATGCTCCAGTATATTTTCCGTATAACAAGGCTGCCCCGCAAAAATGACAATATTCCTTGCACACCAGAACGCCCACAAAATAGCAAAAGGTCGCGCACTATCTTCATGTCCGAACCCACACGCCGTTCTGAATCTCCTCCAAAAAGAAAGGATATTATGCTTTATTGTTTGAAATGTTAAAATTTAATCAATATATATTTTCAATATTGAGCCTCAAAAAAATATATTTTCAATATTGTGTGTATATATAAAAATATATAAACTGTATTGGCTCAAATAAGCTAATTCTGGCTCAAAATTCTAAATTTAATACCAAGACTAACCATATATATAACATGTCGGACTTAGGCTGATTTCAAATGGGTCAAAGTCCTACCCAAATCCAACCCATTTAAGTGAAGTACCCACGACACCGATGGGCATCAGACAGATGCCCAGGCTAACCTTATATCAGCAGTAACCATATATCTAAACTCCTCCCTCCATCCTTAACAAGCCTTAACTTAGGTAAGATCCTTCTTCATCAACTCCCTGGCCTTAATTGGCATTGAAAATATCTCTTTCACCTTCTTTATGTCAAACTTCAATTACGCATAATCCATATTTTCCGGTCCGTTCACTACCTACTTTCTTCTGCTAAATTATCATAAATGCACTAAGCCTTCTCCCACTATAAGTAGGGTCGGCTACATGGATTCTTGCCCAAATCCATGTTGAAAGATTCAACTATTTTTTACGTTGGCCGTCGACTACCTAACGCAACCCCAGCAAGAATGGGATTTGAACCCTGGTCTTTTGTGTGGTAGACACAATGTACTACCACTAGACCATTAAGTGGGTACAAATTATCATATGTTCGATTAAAGAGGAATGGCTCTGAAATGCCTTTTTATGCTAAGTTTGGTGTCTACATCTTCATTCAACCACCATGCTTCCTTTTGTTCTACTGCAGTTAATCATCCATTATGAATTTTGTTAAAAACTATCAATGTTTAAGGTGGTAAAAGCTAATCAATGAAAAAACAGACAAAAATTATTTGAAATTTACATCAATTGGATGTTCGCACCTAAAAAAAGCATCAGATATTGGTTAAAAAAAAGACGACACCAGTAATTTATTTGCTGGGATAAAACCTTCACATGTATTCGGAACAGCTAAAATCAAATAACTGGAAAATTAATTTGATATACTAATGTTTTCAGTGATTATTTACCTTTTCCAGGGCAGACAAAAATCAAATTCATTGTGCATCATGGCAGGCACACCCATGTTATGGCTAGGGGCAATCATGGAACTTGGGGATATAATTTGTCTCATATAAGTTACACCCCAATCATGACCCCCATATCTCGAGGAAGCCAAGCAATCACTATCCTGATAATCAACAGCTCAATCTTCCATAGAGGATTCCACATGCTGCAACACATTAACATCAAAATAAATGGAAATGTTTATTCTTCTATAAAAAGCATCTGAATATTGCTTTGATGTAACCTCATGATAAACAAACAGCATATTTAAGTCCTTTGACACCCCCACAGATGGAAGTTAAATGAAGTGCCAATTTGAGAAAATGCAGATAATATGCTCAACAGTGTCTGCCCGTAGTTGAATTTTCTTGATTCAACATTATCGTACTGCTACTAGGATATTTTCGATAAATCTTAGATTTTATCAATAATACGGATTTGCAATTTAACAAATAAGGCACATTGCAGTTTTCATCTGGAAGTTAATACAATTGTCTAAAAAACTCGGGTAGCAGTTCATTGTTGTCACTCCTCAGATCAAACCTTTGGGATGAATGTATATTGTATACTGCAGCTTGATCAGATGTTATAGGATCTGCGTTGTTAGAGGGCCTTTGTCGGACATGATCACCAGGAATGGTTTGAGATGTTCTATGTGAAGAAGGCATACAAGTTATTATCAAGCCAAAACCCAATGGTGTATACAGCCGTCGCTAGAGACTGCAGGTTAATTTGGAAGATGCACATGCTCCTGAAAGTAATGATCTTCACGTGCTCCTTCCGTAGAAGAGGTTGGTGACACGAGCCTTCCAAGCAAAATTTATTCAGAATTCAAAGGCACCTTGCACTGTTTGTTGCAGGGACTCCTAGGTTATTGCTCATCTTTTCTTCAACTATAGCAGAGTCTTAATAGCGTGGAGGAGGGTTGGGTCAAGCCAATCAAGAATCGGGCATCAAGAGCTAAGCAACATGTTTTCAGCAAAACAAGCAAGGATCAAGCACTGAGAGACAAATAAGAATTGAGCATCAAGAACGGAGCAAAGACCGAACATCAAGAGCCGAGCAAGGATTGAACGCCAAGAGCCATGGAATCGAACATCAAGAGCCGAGCAAAGATAAAGTATCCATTGTCAAGCAAGGGCCAAGCATCAAAAGCCAAGCAAAGGATCGAGCATCGACATTCGGCAAAAGAAACGAACAATGAGATCCAAAAATGAACCAAGCAAAGGACCGAGCATCAGGATCCACGCAAAACCCGAGCCCAAACAAGGACTGGGAGTGTGCCGCCATAGCACAGGGAACCACATATTAATAGACAAGCAAATAAGGGGTCAAATCTCGCAAAACACGAGATGCCATCAAGACTCATGATCTTGGTTGTTAGTCACCATAGGACCTAGCACATTCAACTACTATGTCAACGTAAGAGCATGAATCATCAGCCACATCAACAATCCTTTCCATCAACAATCTTCCTATCACAAGGCATGCAGAAAATTCCACATTAACAATCCTCTCCACCAATATGTCAATGACAAGGCATGCCAAAAGGAGAATGCTCGTCACATAAACAATCCTCTCCACTGCAAAACTGTCAATCATGAGGCAAGATAAAAAAGACCCTTGAAGTGGAGCACATGTATAAAAGGAGAAGGTTTGCCTTCATGATAATGAGTCCATTCTATTCTTTCAGAAAAAGATAATGGGTCTTGATATTCTCTTCTTCCCCTCCCTCTCTAATGGTGGAGAACACGTATCAATTACAGTCAAAATTATAATGTAGTAAGAAACGCCAGACCTATAAGTCACTTGAGGACTAGTCCTACATTATGGGAAATCTCACTAAAAGTCAATGTCTTCATGAATTGCTCCTTTTCTAGTTCCCGTCTACAAAGTCTTGATGAAGGTGAGAAAGTCTTATCACGGTACCAAATCTTTGTCTTCCATCATATAACTCTTAGAAGATATATTTCATGAGCACTCTTAAGAGATATTTTTCCAATGAACAATCTTTTTTTCCAAAGAAGCCATTCACATTATGCATTTAGTAAACATGGAGTGACAAAGTGGAAAAGTCTACTTCAAACATGCATATATACGTCTCATGCAAAATAAAAAAATTGCGCGTGATGGCGGAAAATAATTTCGTTGGCGGATTTTCGGTGGTAGAAGAAATGGAGTGGTTGAGAAGAGAAGCTCGTCGGAAGACGAGGGGTTTGGAGGAGGGAAACGTGAAGATCACGTGGGGAAGGAGAGAGACTAGAGAGAGGGAGATAAATCTCAATTTTTCATAACAATTGAACTGTCTAGATAACTAGTCTATCATCCCTTTATATAGGAGGGATGAGATTACAAAAATAGCAACTCAAATTCAAATTCAAACTAATTATCCTAATTTGACTCTAACCGACTAGCTGACTAATTTGAAAATTTAAATTAAAACTAACTACTTTTGAGATCACAGGCGATCTCTTTTATTTGACTAAAATTACGACGACTCGTAAATAAAATTACGGTTAAAAATTAAATAAAAGCAGCCCTATATTTCCATTTCACGCTGCATCAATTCTCCTCCGCTTGAAAAATTCGTCTCCCGACGAATTGCTGGATCTGCAGGTTTGGAGGTTGATAAATTCGAAACAGTGTCCTCGATCATCCCGTGGAAAAACTGGTGTGGAGCAAATGGCGGGATCCATGCGTGTGGGATGCGAGTGTTGGCGACGTGGACTTCGTGATAGAAGAGCAGGTGTAGCGCATATGCGGGTGCCCATCCGGGTTTCATCCCTTTGATATGGTGCTTGAAGAACTGATGGGGCATCTTCATGACGATCAACTCGACCTTTGGAGAGTCCATAGCAAAGCAATAGCACAAGGAGAGTAGAGGAGGAGATGTGTCCAGGGAATTAAGCCATGGGGTCTTTAAATAGGTGAAACACTTATCCTAATCCTATTTGGATAAGGTGGTTTTCCAGATTTCCTCTTTTCAACAGTTCTTTTAAATATTTCTGCTCCAGGGGGTTGAAGTGCACATTTCGTAACCCTTCAATCATGACCTTCCAGTAAAAGTTTTTATGAGGAGGGATTTTCCAGCAATTTTCCCATTCATTTCCCTAATTTCCAGGGATTCGGTTGTGATTGCATCCCTAACTATTGTTAGGGTTTTTTCTTCCGAACCAATTGGCGGCGGCCACACCGTGGTTGGAACCGGGCGCGACGCGTGGGACGCACGAATCGGCGGCGGAAGATGGGCGGGCGCGAGCGGGGTCGCGGATGTGGGACGAGCTCCTGGAGGCGGTGCGGGCCTGCAGGTCGCGGTGTTGACGCGGTTGGAGGTCGCGGTGGCAGAGGTGTAATGGGTTTCACCGGGGACACGGGGAGGGCAAGGGAGGGGACTTGAGGTGCAGGGGTGACAACAGAGGTGGCGGGAGGGGGTGGAGAGGTTGCTGGAGTCGCGGCGAGGGTGAGAGGGGACTGTGGCGACGAGGGAGGGCGGAGTTGTGGGATGCAGGAGGTCGTTGTAGCGGGTGAAGGTATATGTGACAAGGAGGTAGCGGGTGGGGGTATTGGTAGGAGGGCATCGGGACTCTCTGGAGGTGCCGGGGCTGAGGGTTGTGCAGCAGGAGGTGCGGGGGTTAGGGGATGTGCCTCAAGGGGTTGCGTGGGTATTGGGATAGGGTGCAAGGGCTGGGAGGGGCACGAGGGCGAGGCTGGGCTGGATGTTGGAGGCACGGGGGCGGCGGAAGGGGCTGAATGTGGGGCTGGCAGGGGTTTGGGGGCTGCGGACGGGGAAGAACCCATTGAAGGCAGGGTCGTGGTCGGCGAGGAAGGCGGGGGAGTACCTGGGATGATTTGGGTGGTGTCGGAATAGCCGGCAGGTCATCGTTGTCACGATTTTTTTTCTGGACAGCAAGCAGATCATTATCTTTACCTCCTACAATGGGTTGGACAGCGAGTAAATCATCATCGACGGCGAGTTTTTCTTCGTCAACATTCTGAACAGCGGCTTTGGTAGTGGGAGATTGTGATAGGCCGCACATAGTCTCGAAATTAGCCATCATCTCTCGCAATTCGGACTGGAAATCTTGATACTGGGACTGGAAATCTCGACATTTCGCCTGGTAATCTTGACATTTGGACTGGAAATTATGTTGTGCGTCCATCTCCTTGTTGTAAGCTTCCTCGGCTCGTCGTTTCCGCTCCGACGAATGATGGTGTTTCGTCGCATGGTGGCGAGAATGTCTGGATGGATCGTCAGATCGTGAGGACGATCTGTAGACCATGCTCTGATATCAATTGATGCAAAATAAAAAAATTGCGCGTGATGGCGGAAAATAATTTCGTTGGTGGATTTTCGGTGGTAGAAGAAATGGAGTGGTTGAGAAGAGAAGCTCGTCGGAAGATGAGGGGTTTGGAGGAGGGAAACGTGAAGACCACGTGGGGAAGGAGAGAGACTAGAGAGAGGGAGATAAATCTCAATTGTTCATAACAACTGAACTGTCTAGATAACTAGTCTATCATCCCTTTATATAAGAGGGATGAGATTACAAAAATAGCAACTCAAATTCAAATTCAAACTAATTATCCTGATTTGACTCTAAACGACTAACTGACTAATTTGAAAATTTAAATTAAAACTAACTACTTTTGAGATCACATGCGATCTCTTTTATTTGACTAAAATTACGACGACTCGTAAATAAAATTACGGATAAAAATTAAATAAAAGCAGCCCTATATTTCCATTTCACGCTGCATCAACTTAGTAATAAAATAGTGTATACCCATATGAGATATTATCAAGATACCACACGCATTCAAGCGTATGAAAATAAGAGATTTTGATATTCGTATCACATAATAAAAATGCAACAAATGCAATTTTGCAAATAATCACAAGCTCAACATAACTTCCCTTCTATTAAATGTCTTTTACATGATCCTCATAAATCTTGGTTTAAAAACACGACACGCAAAAGGACGGGGAATGTCTTAACGGTTTAAGAAAAAAACCTTAGGCGGATGTGCTTCGTCATCACGAGAGATAAAAGCAATGATTGATATATTTAACAAACGGCCGATCAAAAAATGAGACTTAACACATTTAAAAATGGTTTGGACATTGCAAAAAAGATCAATATATGTAGGAACTTAGAAGATGTGCCAGACCCAAAGGATATGAGACGATTAAAGAATACTGGAATGAAACAGTACAACTGTTTTTGCATGATGATCTAAACCTGAGAGATACAATCACAGGCAACTAGTTCATAGATAGCATGGGAAAAACCCACACTTGGCTGTCGTTTAGGCAGACGAAGAGCAGCTAGAGTTCACCTTAAACAAGTTTAATAAGACTGCGACAGATGGGTTAAAAAATGAGCCATCATTGTCATTTTGCTATCAGTAGCTAAAAACATAGCATTCAAAATTAAAAAAAAAACACTTCAATACAAATTCGTCGATTTCTCATTCGTGTACAATATGATCTCCAACACTACCTAGCTAAATTCCCATTGTACAGAACTTAAATCCCGAAAGTTCAGAAGCAAACCAGTCAACCCATAAACAACCAATCACAAAACCGAGTCTCCGTGTGGATTACCGTAACGTAAAGCAATCTCGTCAATCCTTTTCAAAATTTCAGCATTTTATCACCTCAGTAAAAATCCAATCCAATTTTTAATCGAAATCATATCAACTACACTCCTTATCCACGCCCTTTCTCCTCTAAGATCGCACCGTGAACTGTGAATGCCGCGTAGCACAGCTACTCCCCTTCTCATCATTGCCTCTTCCGGCGCCTCCCTTCCATAGTGAGCAATTCGGTTCAGCAACCACACCATCTGGGCCCTCCTCGTTAAGAACAATCCGCGTTGCCTCCGCTGCCGCTCCGGTGCTCGTCCTCCGCAATGTCGACCACATCCGCCGCTGCTTTCCCGTACTGATCCATCAGCGGATCGGCATTCCCCGATCGGGCGTCGATCGCGGGGGTCTGGAGTGGAATTCCGATGCCCGCGATGACCTGATCGTCGAGGTCAGCGTAGAGGTCGGCGATGTCGTCGTCCATCGATTCCATGTAGTGGAGTAAGAAGATGAAGAGCAACAAGTCAGCGAGTGGCATCGTAACAGCGCGTGGCGACGAGCGCGGGTGGTTAGGATTTGGAAATATAAATAAGAAAGATCCGGCGGCGCTGGTTCTCCTCCACTTGGATTGGACAAGTAGGCAGATATTCCAATACTAGGAAACATACCCTACCCGCGCTTCGTTGGGGGCAAAGAATTTATTTTTATAAAATGGTAAAATAGATATATGATAATTTATGAAAGATGTAAAATAGAAATAGTCAATTTTAATGGCATGCAATTGATTCTTAAATATTAATTGTTCAAGTTATTTACATTTTCATTACAATAATAATCTCTTTGCTTTGCCATACTATATTATTTGAGAAGATGATGGAGAATCGAGATGTTTTATTTATACGCAATTGGTAATATGGTAATATGATTTAATTTATGAAAGATATAGAAGGAAAATAAAAATTTTAGTGGATCACATACAATAATTTTGCCCATTTTCATCAATAATAATATGTGCTTTATAACAGTATATAACTTGAGAAGATGGAGAAGAAGCGAGATGTTTTACAAATATATTACTGGAAACATAGATATGTGGTAATTTCAGAAAGATAAGGAATGGAAATAGTTGATTTTATTGGGACCTAAACAATGATTCTCATGTACTAATTGTTCAAATTGTACTCATTTTTGTAAAAACAATTATCCATAGCTTTGCCATGTTATATAACTTGAGAAGATGAGGTAGAATCTAGATATTTTGACAAATTAATCTTAAAAAATCACATTATATCACAATTCATAAGGCATGGTCGTAAAATATGAATTAGATATAGTAATAATTGTGGATAATGGATATAATAATTAAGGTAAATAAAAAATTCATAATAAAACATAATCAATGTAGAAAACAAAGATACAAAGTGCAGGATAAGATAAGATTAAAAAATTGTACTCTAATTGAATATTGCTCTTGATATGCAAATGAAAACCTATTTGGCATATATATACTCTATCATTTATGATTTTAATAACTATTTTGCATCACAAGAGTTAGAGCAAAGATAATATGGAGATAATTATTAGATCAATCACTATACATATATATATATATATTAAATAATGGCATGTTTTTTAGCCAAATTATTCAAATAAGTATGAGAGAGAGGAAAGGGATCTAAAGAGAGATTTACTTACTAAAATTTTCATTTATCAACAACTACAAAAATATTTTGAAGGTATGGATCGAAACTCTATATTCTATATCAATGATAGTTGACAAGAAGCAATGAAGATACATCTCTTTAAATTCTGCATATGAATGAATATTTTCTATTGTGCACATGTAATCAAGAATAAAGGCATTATGTATAAAAAGCATTGATCGGCTCTCAACTGGGTTCAACTCGAATTGGTGATTTCTCATCGCTCTGACGAGCGAACCCCTCTTTCACAAACCAAGGGCAGAAATTCGCATAGAAGAGTGATGAATCGAATCTCTTTAGAAGAGATTTTTCTCTCATGCCCTACCTAGACTATTGGTTTGGGTTAGCTATACACTGATTATCCTTCTAGTGATTTACATGGCATCATCAAATAATACAATTCTTGGATAAGAATATAGAAGGCACTAGATGTTGACGATTCGATAGCATTTAGGCTTCCTCGAAGAATGTGAGATCTCACACCAGGTAAATCCTTAACCCTTCCTCCTCTTACTAATACTACAGAATGTTCGCTCAATTCGTGGCCCGACTCGTAATTCACTTCTGACCCCGTGTTCGATAACTCGACCGTCTCTACGGCTCCTACCTTCCTCTTCAAGTCAATCATCGACTCCTATCCACGAACGTCAAACTTCTTTGACGTGGCAAACTTTGGCTTCGCACCTTGCAGGGAATCAGAGTCCTAGTGCAGAGCAGCACCATCTCTCCGTCGGTCTTCTGAGGCTAGTCGAAAGCAGGGGGAAGATTCGGAAATAAACCAACCAAGATCAAGGGGGCCGAAAGAAACTATATAATCAAAGAAAGGCCAAATAGGGACGGCTTTGAGAGTTCAACCACAAGGCTACTAAGAAAATCAAACAATAAGCAATGAATCGTCCAAGCCTACCTCTGAATGCAAAAGGGCACATCTTCATCAAAACCTTCTACTCTTCTGAATCCTCTTCTATTAGAGAGAGGGCTTCGGTCTGCCTCTCCTTTTTTCCCATGATTAGCTTCACTAGCCAAGGAAGAAAAAAGAGCCCTTTTCACATCACACGAATGGAGACATGTATTCCTTTTTGACCCATTTACTCCTCCATTGCTCTACTTGTATTGGAATTAGATGCTTGTTGTCTTTTGCTCCCACAATGAATTAGACCCACAGAGAAATTCATTAGAAAAAGTCATTGAAGAAAGCTAGCTAGTGAGGACAATCAGTGAATCAAGAAAGGAAGACCCACCCTTCTGGAGAGGAGCGAAGTGAGACAGATCGATTAGTAGTTGACACGAGCGGGCCGTCATGTAATATTAATACTATAGCATTTGATGTGTAAAGTTGGATTTCAAAATTCCATATAAAATACCGATTTTAAATATCAAAATTTTGACTGTAAAAATATTTTGTATGGAATATATTTCAACAACTACACCTTTTCTACATAAGTTTGTGAGATGGATCGTCATGCACAACCATCTATTAATTATACAATAATAAGTTGGCATTACATATTGATATATTTAATTTTCATTTTAATATTTTTTTGTTGATAAGGTTTGATTTTAAAATATAACAACACATATCGAGTTATTTATAATAATTAATAGAATCATTTTAATTGAATGCATATTTATTTTTTTACAATGCTTATTTTTTAATTATAATGGAGTGTACTCAAAAAATATATTTAATTGTCCATTAATTATTGAAAATATGACAATACTATGATTTGTGTTTTGCATATGTGATAAAAAATATAAATTTTACAATGTAATCTTTCAAATTTTCTAATAATCACCTCATACGTATAAAAAAAATAAAATATATAAACCATTATTCAAATAATGAGGCACATTATGAAGAGGTAATATTATAATAAAAACAACTATATAAATCGTGTTAAAAATAAAATTTAGAAAGTTGACGTGCGAATTTTATTAATTAACAATGTCACTCGATAAAACCCTTATTATAAATCTAAGTATAATAATGAGATGTGGGGAGAGAAACTTTGATATTTAATAATGCAAAGAAGATGTTACATATTATATTATATATATAGAAAGAGAGATAGGAGGGAGAGAGAGTGTGTCAAGAGAGAGAGAGATTTGACATTAAGGGGAGAGAGGGATTGAGAGTTAGAGGGAAAGAGGGAGAGGATTACACGTGTAAAGATTATTGGAGAAGGATGGGAGAAAAAAGTGGGATGATTCACGGAACATGACCACACGCCCACTCTTTCTCACGAGTTTTTCCTTGATAGGGCATCTCCATCACCCAAATGCCCTGTCAGGACATCTGACTTTAGTTTTACCCTGTCAGAGTATCGATCAGCGAACGATTTGTCAATCAACGAACCATTTGCTAATCAATACATAAAAATAATCTATAATATTATTCCAAAAAACTTTTGAATTTTATATTATTAAAAATAATATATATAAATATTTGGAATCGAGAATCGACAAATGGTTTGTCGATTCTCATTTCCAAATATTTTTATATATTATTTTTAATAATATAAAATTCAAATCTGAATAACATTGATCGACGAACGGTTTGCCGATCAGCGAACCGTTTGCCGATCAATGCCAAGATAGGGAAATCGTGAAGTCAGATGCTGTGACAGGGCATTTGGGTGATGTGAATGTCCTATCGGGGAAGAAACTCTTTTCTCTCTGATGCAGGAATGGAAGGACAACATATCCACATGTCAAAAAGCTGAGTGAAAACCTAGCTTTAATATATGTAATAGATGATACTCATTTCAAACGAAAATTTTGTATCTAAAAAAGTATATATTACTGAGGGATATTTACGTTGTATCCCTGTAACTTATAATAACGTCTTAATGTTTGTATAATTCGTATTTACTTCAGAAATCCTGAATAGTACGTCAGTCTTACACCGTGAATATATCAGTTAAATCATTATATTTTATATTAGGAACTGAATATAATTAAAATATTTATTAATTGTATTGTGGTGGCTAGCGGTGGCCTTCAAGAGGTGTGCAATAAATGTTTGAATTACATTTAAGTTCTTACGATCAAACATATATCGAGTTGACTAATGGATATTCACGGCAGTTGTATACGGTGTAAGACGGGGATATTATTCAGAGGATTTGCTATAAATATGAATTATACAGAGTTTTGTGTAATTATAAAATTATACATGGGAACATATGTAAGTATCTTTTTAAAAATTATACATAATCCATGTGCTTCTCCCTACCTTATCCAGAATAATGGAACTTTATCGCAGAACAAGTAGGTCAAATGATTGTGGCATCATCATTGTGTCTAATCTTATAGTGTCATGCATACATAAAATACCTGAGGCAACAATCGAAACCAATAGCATCTACTAGATTGATTAGAGTTGAACAACAAAGTCACACTACTTTTATTTCAAATAAATGTCACCAAACCTAGCAACAACAAAGTCACACTAGTTTTGTTTCAAATAAATGAACCCTGACTATAAATGACATGCTAGTGACATAATGATGTATGGCGATACATCTGTGGCACAAATCTACAAAGGCACGCCCTAGAATTCTTGTACAAGTTCATCCTAAAGCTGGTACATGGGGGTGAAAGGAACGGGCCTTGACCTGGTAACCAAGTAACCAGAAACCAGAGACAGGCAAATGGAGACTACAGATAACAGTAGGGCGAACGCGGTGGCCGCATCCCAAGTGCCATTGGAGGATGTCTGAGCAGAATAGAGACTAGAAGCTGGAGATATGTCCAGCGGCAACCAGTTGCAGCTGCCCGAAAAGTGCTGGGATTCACTCCATGGTTTCCCATCAGATGGGTACCAGAAAGCAACTGCCATCTTGCTAGGCTGACCGATTGCAAATTGAGCATCCTACAGGTTAAATTTTTTTGGAGACCGTTAAGAAGAGATTAAGGGACTAAAATTGAAAATGTTGATATCTTACTTGTTGACGGTGGTCTCTTGTCCTCAGGGGCCTTGAGAATTCGAAGAAATAGGTACCCTTCTGGCCTTTAGTTGAATATGGCGCATCTTCCTCAATCAAACCTGTTAAACAACTAAGCTTCAGAAGATGAAACAATGTAAACCCGATCCCAAGACACCGGATAAGCCTAATCAACTGGCTGAATAGCTCAATCCAAATTTACTTGGTGGTGAGCCTTTCTATATGGGTCGAAACAGCAACTAGGCATTTTTCCACTTCAAGTGGGGTCAGTTGCATAAATTCTCTACTTCCAAAATGTTATTTCCTTCTTAATAGGTTCCCTCCGGTTCTACATGGATCGTAGAGTGATGAAAATGCGTTCACATGGACTAAAAATTGGAGGATTATTTAACCACACGGCAGCACAAAAAAAATCAAATTTAGGGAACATAACAACCACTGCAGGCTTAATGCAAGGGCCAGAGTTTTCAAGTTTAAGAGAGATACAAGTTGTCATCACAGACAGGGAATATAGGAAGTCTAATCTGGGTTTTTATATGATTACTGTTTTTCCCCGATCTGACAAGCACATAGGAGTAATGCTCTTATAATATAATTTATGGCAGTGGAAGAAACATTATCAATTATAAGGGTTGCAAATGAATTAATCTGCAATATATTTTCTCTCTCCAAATCCAACGGAAACATGGCATTAGTACCACACAGAGATCCAAATGCAAAGAATAGGAAGAGAAACACAAGGAAACATATCTAAACTTCAAATCTGACTACTATCTTTATCTCTTCATGAGGGTGATGCATTAGAAGATGCACAATGACAAGAGAGGCATAGAATATATGTTCAACTCTTATATTCAAGGACAAGAAGAGTGAGCACTACAAGATTTTCATTTAAGACAATAGTAAGAGATGCCCTGCATGTCATAACCACCTAATGTAATCAGCCTTATATGGCTAAGGAAGTCGATGAATACAATAAAGACTAAAAACAAAGCATACCTGTGTAGATACTGATCGTACTATGCCACCAAGCCCCTTGCCAATCATTTTGAGCACTGGTATCATTTGCTGCATGTGAAGTATATACCAAATTCCTCTTGAAAATAAAATCTAAATAACCTCATTTATTGATATTGATTGCAAAGGGACTTCGATAATTACGGAATAGTTTACTTATTATTGAACTTCCAGTATCCAAGAATTGTGAAAAAGTTATTTAAAAAGAAATTTATACAAAAAAAGACTAGTTCTTCAACACTTGAAGCATTATTTTCTGCAATTTCAAATTTCAGGGGACGGATTTATCAGCCACAAAGGCATGTATTTGTTTGATGGGGAGAACAATATATGGGGCTCTACCACTCTATTATCCATAAAACCCCACTAAAAGATGCTAAAGATAGAACGTTATTCCATGAAATTATTTTACTTAGATATATTAATATGCCACCTAGGAAAATCAAATACTACTTGAGAAAATGAAATACAAAACCCACTATTAAGCATGGGGTAACCAACAGTGCACGATGCCATTCATGGAAAAGCCTGGAACTCGTATTTTAGTTGAACATGAGGATGTCCTAGGAAGTTTGTAAATGCCATGAACTTTAAATTGCAAATCATTTTAATTATTAGACTACATCATATATAACCATAACAGTTACATACCTGAAGGCCCGATACCATCAATGAATCGGCAATGTGGGTTCCAAGCATATAGATCGACCAAGTGACCAAAGCTACATATTACGGTGATACTCAAAAGGTTAGCAGACACTCAATAACTAAGGTTTTATAATGATTATGATCCATTGTTACCTGTCACCACCATTTCCTTGGCCATTGTCTACTGGATTGCTACCATAAAGTCGTCCAGGAATGGCAGTTCCAACAGAAAAATGCATTATGTCAACTTCATGGCTCTTGCAAGTCTTAGATGTGCATGTGCCAGGCATATCTTTGCAACCTCCCATCTTGATAGAATAGGTTCCACGGGAGCAAAACAATTAGTAAATAAAAAAGGTATAAGCCCCACAACTGAAGGGATTGAAATCAGGGTAAATTACAAAAACGGCATCGTCTATGCTTCAAAATCCAAGTTTTGGGCCTTAATTCTGATATGTAAGAAAGAGGGATCCGATCTATTTTTGTCTCAAATATAGGCTTATGTAAGCTTCCACGACCCTTTTATGTTGATGTTAAACCCTAAAGTTGAAAATTTAGCACTCTTAATGTTACGTTCTAAAAAATGAGTACCTTAATTGGGAATCGAGACATAGATGTGGTCTTTTTCTGTAATTTACCCTTGAAATTATTTAGTAATCTGCAAAAACCCTGAAGTTATGAAGTCATGGCAGTGCTTGATGGGTCATGTGAGGAAGGCAATAGAGGTTGAGTGGAGAGGGTCAGGGGAGGAAGATTCACATGGAGGCGTGAGGGTGAGGGGCGAGAGTGGATTAGGGGAAGAAGGCATCATCATGTTGATCAAGCCTCAATGCAGTGTTGTCCTGTTGTGGGTCATGTGATTTAGCAATGAAGGATGGCATGCAATGTCTCAAATGTGATGGCGGGGAACACTTTGCAGGGGAGCATCGCGACCCATTAGCTTGCTTCCGGTGTAGTAAGGTCGACCATTAGCAAATGTTTTGCACTCATGGTGTTGTTGGGTGGCGCAGTCACCGACACAGAAGGCTACAAGAGTAAGTGAAGGTTGAGATATTTGTATCTTGGAAGACGAACCGTTGTCGGGTGGAGGACTTTTTGGACAACAACATCAACTTAAAGAGAGCCACCTAGGTGCTAGTTTCGATAATTCGTTCAAGGGAAACATTGTGCATCTGGAAGGTTGCATGATTTATATTCCAGTCATGAGCAATGAGCGTATTAGAGGCGTCAAAGCTGTTGGTTACTAATGGAATGAGGGCTGAAGGTTGTTGGGCAATCATGTGGCATCACCCACTGATTTGTCATGGTACATTATTGATGTGGTGGTGATGGCTTTATTAATGAGAGGCTTACCCTGCGGTGTAGGGTCTTGTCTCCATGGCTTCTGTTCTTGCACGATAGGAGTGATGGCAGCACTAGTCTCCTCGAGGTTGTTAACTAGGTGAGCTCTTCAACATCGTCATGGACTTTAAGACCTCCAAGGGTCCCGTGTTCCCATTACCAACATCCTTCAATGTCAGCGAGCCAGTCTTAACATATGGTGCTGATGAAACAGAACATCAGATCAGGGTTAGATCTGCCAAAAAGCGATGGAGGAAGAGGAAGTGGGGATGGTAGTACTTCAATCTTTTGAGGATTGAACTGCGCTAAACTTTGGCTTCGGTGAGGCAGCTTCCTAGGAAGCGGAATTATCACGTCCTATTGTGCAAATTGAGGAGTATGTCATGATTTGACGTCCTACTTCAAGTTTGATGGTTACTAAATTCAGGTTCAGGTAAATGCTGGTAAATTTTTAAAGGGTCGCGTATTTGAAGGAACCGTAGCTTACAAGTTGTTCTCAAGGTTGAATGTGTTGATGAAAAATCTTTGGGAATATAGAGACAGGTCAGACAATAGGGGTGCAAGGGAGGAGCTTTGCGTAAGAGGTTATTGATGGGTTATACAGAGAGGACTCTCAAGATCTTACAACTGAGGAATACGATAAGAGATGGGTGCAATAAAAATTGGTGGCAAAGGAGGATATAAAGTAGGAACTGAATTGGAGATAGAGTTCCAAATAAACTTTGGCTTATAGAAAAGGTTCGAAATCTCGATTTCGATTTTGTTTCGGTACCTCGGAAATGGAAATTTCATTGAAATTTCAGGAAATTTTGATGATTTCGGAATAAATCTCGAAATTAGCTCAAAAAGCCATTTTTTACCGTTTTTTTCTGCAAATTAAGACTATCCATGTTATTAGAACAATAAATAACTTACAAATGCCCACTTACATCATACATATAGCTTATCCATACCCTTTATATTGCACATATCGATCATATCGTTGTTATTGCTGATTGCTAAAGATATTGAAAATGGAGGAAAGAAATTCCTAAGTAGTACCTCGGGATTACAAAAATACCTAGGTACTACAACAAGCTTTTTACCTGTGTACTGTAGCAGTGTCGCATTCTAAAGATGCGACACAACCGAATGTTTTTTTTACCTGAATACTACAGGCATAGCGCAGCTTAAGAATGCGATATTTGTATCACATCCTAGGTATGTGATATACCCAAAACTTCCTGGAAATGATGCAATTCCAGGAAGTTTCTTCTATATCGCATACCAAGTGTGCGATATAAAAGAAACTTCCTGGAATTGCATCATTTCCAGGAAGCTTGCATAGAGCCATTCATACATAATAGATCTTCATTTCCTGGAAATAAATACAGTGGTTTTGTTGAACTCTCATCCACAATGAAATTGGAATCAACAAAATGCACACAGCATTGACTCCAAACATTCAAGAAACATAATTTCATTAACAACGTCGAATTTACAAAAGGTGTTTCCATGAACAGCATCACATGTTACTTTACAACACTCATAAAATAGAAATACAATTGTTAATTGTATCACCTTCTCCATTGATATGTCCTCGTGGTATCTGGTGGATCAAAAGATAGTAAACGACTGCCCTCATCAATCATCGCTATATGGGAGGGTCCAGCACCGTCGTCCACGAAGGTTGGCATTTGTGGCAGTGTAAGCGTGCAGTAAGTGGGTTGAGTATCCCTTACGTCCATGCCCAGTGTCTGCTTTGTTGGCATGTCTGCACTCGGTGGCTCGACAGATGGTGTGACGAACTGTGTTGTGTCTCCAGGACATAATTGGACAGCTCTAGATCCAAATCCTAGGATGGAACCCGTTCCATTTCTACAACATATGGTTCCTCTACCACTGGTACGACAGGTGGAACATGCGTTCTGCCCCAGCCTCTTCCTTTCCCTCAAGCCCTTCCTCGTCTAGCCTTTGCCTGAGCCTGGTCAGCATACTCCTCGTGTATCGTCATCGCATCTGCAAATTGGAACGCCAACCATTGCTCCATTTCTGCCTTAACTTGAACTACAATCTCCAGACACTCCTAGTGTCTGGTATCGTAAATGTGATCCCACCTGGACATCTGCATCAAAAAAGAAGAATATGCACAGTAAATGTTCATGTAAAACTAACATAATATTTAGTGATTATTCTTACATTGCTTGCCAAAGTAGCACCCAACCGACTCACAAATCTCGTCGTAATCATTCTGTACCAATCCATATAGCCTGGAATCACAATAATCCCATTGGATTGGTCAAGGGCAACAACTCTATCCACTTGTGCATCCCACTCCCGTATCTTCAGATCATGTCGGGACCTCCAATCAATATGTATGTTCCTCCTCAAATCGATGGCGTGGAGCTCCTCGTAGGTATCACACAGTGCTGGAATGCCCTAACGACCGCCTAACTAACAAAGAACACAGTCCGAAAAATAATATTCCACAATGTGGAAGTAAATCAATGGCACACGTGCCCTCCAAATGTCCTGCCCCTCCAGACAATAGGCAATAAGATGTGCAAGGACGTCATCATCATATGGCATCCACGTCACCTACATGAAAAAACGATATGTAATTTAATGACAGCTATTTGAAGAAATTGAATGAACTTATCGTTGTTTATTTACATGCTTAAGTGATTGCATGTCGAAAGCATCGCGGTATGGTCTCACGATGTGTGTTGGTTGTAGATGATGCGCGAATGCAGCAACCCAACGAACTCTTAGCGATCGATCGTGCCACTGCGGTCTCTCCCTGATGACTGGAGCAATGTGTGAAAAATGCTCCTAGGACCACAACTGAAGCAATATGATCGATCCTCCGATCTCCTCGGTCTCCATATCTCCTACTAAACATAGATGCATGTATAGGAAAGCAAGAACAGTTGATCCCCAGCTCAGCATCCCAGAGTACAACAGATCATGCAAAGGTGAAAGTGTAATCAGAGATATTAGTGACCCTGACTTGTCTGTAAAAAAACACCTCCCAGAAGCTGCAAAATGTACGCTCATGCATGCCTCTACAAGACCACCTCATCAGTATTTGGTGGCAACTCTGCAAAATGCGTAAATAACCAGCTCACCAAAACCTTGATGCCTACTATCTCGGAAGGTAGGGGCCGGACACCTAGAAGCTGCTCGCAGGTGTCAGCCCACATTGCTCCAGGGGTGGTCTCTCCGGTCACCACTGGTCCATCGATCTGTAGGCCCAAGATGAATGCGACATCCTATAACGTAATGTTCATCTCTCCACTCGCCTGTATGCGTCTCTGACTGCCATCGATCCACCAAGGTTGTAATCAAATGCCAATCGAAGGTGATAAATTCTAACTCTATAATGCATCTAAATCCAGCTTGAGCTATGTAAGGAAGTAGGCGGCCATCCAAAGGGATGCGGCGCACATGTGTTTCGCATCGACGACAATGCAACCACGATGATGCATGTAAATTGAAATAGACAATATATATGAGGAAATATAATTTGTAATTGGAAATTATTAAATGACTTACATCGCCTGGCCAAACGCGACGCGAACAATGTCGCTTCTATTGAGTCAAAACTAATGGATCAAGAGGTCCGGGATCCATCTGCAATCAACAATCATCAATTTAGAAAGCACTAAAGAAGGCCTAAATATGTATTAAGCAAGAAAAAATATTATCAACATAATGCCCCTAATAAGAAAGAAAGTTTACTCAAAACAGGACATTTTTGTTTGTTATGACCTCCACCTTTACATGTGACACATTTATTTTTATTCCTTTCTGAGAGTTGTGCATTAGACGTGGATGCTTGAGAAGCCCGTGTGTTTTTACTAGGATAACCACATTTGGTATGACCAAGTACACCACACAATGAATAAGTATTCCGTCGCATGGCATCCCTAACATCCATTTCACTGTGAATCCTAATAGACTGTGGGCGACCCTTACTACGCTTACATAGTTTATCGGAACGTAATTCTGGGTACTCCAAAGGGGGGCCACATATCCCGGTCACCAATTGGAAAAAAACCTCCCTCTGTAAACCATTAATTGCTTCTCCCATGTGTACCATTCACCAACATAAGTGTCAACCTCTGACCGACGTTGCGAAATGACGGCGATAGCGTGAGAACATGGGATGCGAAAAATTTGCCATTTATTACATGTACATGTTTGTTGTCCCAAGTTCATTGTGCACCGTTTGCGGCCTCGAATACCATACTTCATACGTCGAACACCACTCAAGACCTCAAACAATATGTTTGGTTGTCTTTGTATGTGGGTTATTGTGTGTCTATTTGCAACTGCACTCCACCGGTGCAGCTCTGTTGCGGTGAAATGCATGATTTTTTTCCAGTAGCGAGGGCAGCAATAGCCTCATATGCTCGCTCGTTGAAGTGTAAGACACGATTATAAAAGGCCTTTTCGATTAGTGCAGCAATCGGGAAATATCGGACATCATTAAGAACCACATTGTAACTTTCACTTAGATTTGTATTCATTTGCCCAATAGCCACCATCATATGCTAAAGTCCATTGCTCTCTACGACAACCGTGAGTTGAAAACCATCTACTTTCATCTGGGTTCCACTCCTATAATTTCCTCATGAAATATGCAAACTTCTTACTAGTCGTTTGAAGTGCGGCAGCCTGTACCAACATTTTCATATAGCCATTCTTAAAAGTATTGTTGAAGTTGCTTGTGAAATGCCTTGAATAAAAACGCCAGTATGCTAAAGGTTCTGAAAAATCAACATCGACATTATTCCTTGCAGATTTTATACCAGGACGGCGGTCATAAATGATACAAATTGGCCCTGCATGCACGCCAATTACTCTGATATGTAGCAATGAAAGGAACCACTTTCATGTAGGGTTGGACTCCTCGTCAACAATTCCGAATGCAAGAGGAACGATATATTTGTCTCCATCAATCCCACAAGCAATCAATAATTTCCATTTGTACTTGCCATACAAATGAGTACCATTAAACTTATCAAAGACCTGCAATATTTGAATGCTTCAATGTAAGGGCTAAATGCCAAAAAACATCGATGAAATCTACGACAATGTGGTTTCCGCAGGTCAGGGTGTTATGTGTGTTCAATATCTCTTTCATTCCCCAGAATGGCAGCCTTCATTGCATGCATGAGATATGGCATCTCGACATAGGACTTCTTCCAATCACCGAATATTAATCCAATTGCTTTCCTCCAAGCACCCCATGCTCTTTTTTTCATTACCCCGTAATTGAACATCTCGTGAATATGAGCTCTACGTCTTGACACCCGAACAGTAGGGTCATCCCTCACCAGGGATAAGAGTGATCTAGAAATTAATTTATAGTCCAATTGAGAATGATATTGATTAACCTTTGTGTTTATGCAAGTGTGTGGGCCGACGATCTAAGAGATCACCCACATACCATCGAATTTCCTGTAATGACCACATAGATACCAAGACATCCTTTTGATTGATTGGTGCAAGAAACAGACCAAATCAACCTAGTCGATTCTTTAATCTTGAAGTCATAGTGTGCAAGGATGTGATGCTTCTTCATAGCAAAAATCAAATCATCTTTACAATTGAATGTTCTACCTTTTTGAAGTTCATCACCAACACCGTCAAGCCCAGAGTTATTTCGAATGTCATCCTCATATGTTGAATGGGTTTGAGATCCTCTTACCCCAGAAATGGTAAATGGGGAACAATTACTTGGGGAATGGTTTCATCGGCTCGCATCTCCTCATTTGAGACATTATCTTCAACCTCGCAATCACTGTAATCTTCCAGCTCATCATCTGTTACCCTAGGAATGATGTCGTCCAAGGCTTGATTAACCTCTCTCAGGAGCGTGTCACTCAAGCGCCATTCGCGATATGTAGATGTCTGCGGTATGGGATTATTGGTGCTCCGAAAAATGGAGGGACCGGAAGTGAGGCGATCGTTCGCATCAACAACACCTGTCGACAGACTCTCAATAATAATGTCAGTAGGTACAGATTTCCTGATAGTCCGGGCAAACACAAAAACTCCATGTACATCATCATCATTGACTAAAGATGTCAACGTAAGCTCTTCGCCTGCCCTACGTGGAATGTGATGCGATAGTTTGATTTTATGATTGTTCTTGTCCAAGTTGAACTTCCAATCGACTAGGTTCAATAACTTGTCGAAGGTCATGGTCGGCATTAACTCAAAATCGCGTACATTGGCCGTTGAAGAACCAATAATTGAACACTTCAAATGGAACATGCAATAAATTGACTCCATTCCAACCTAATACGTGAGGATACATATAACTTAACATTATAGGAACACAAAATTGGGAAAAAAACGTGTATGATATATCCTAAACCTAACCTAAAAGTTCATGGACTTTACCTAAACTTACGAGAAACAACGGAGAACTTGTGAGGAGAGGCGACAGCATAGGAAGACCACCAATAACATGGAGGCGGCGGCGCAGAAAGACCACCGATGAGGCAGCGGCGGAGCAGGGACACAAGGTCGCTGAAAGGGTTGTCAAGGTCGAGGAGGATCGAGCGGTGAGAGAAGTGGCGATGGAATAGACGAAACGTGATTGATTAGGTTTAAGAGTCCAGGGATTTTACCGGATATCGCATACAGCGAATGCGAAATAAAGATAAATCGTATATCCGGGATGCGATACCAATGTCGCATTCTTAAGCTGCGCTACGCCTGTAGTATTCAGGTAAAAAACATTCAGTTGTGTTGCATGTTTAGAATGCGACACTGCTACAGTACACAAGTAAAAAATATGTTGTAGTACATAGGGATTTTTGTAATCCCAAGGTACTGCTTAGGAATTTCACACATATACTGATTTAGTGTTTAAAGTACTACGCCACGACGATATTGATTGCTTATATCACACTTATATCACAAATATATACTTATATATACCGATATCGCACATAATGGAAATGGAGTTCTAACACAAAATATGTATATATCTAGTGTTTAAAGTAGTATATAGATTTATATGTTTCGATTTGTAAGTAAACCATTTTAGATCTAGAGATTGAGGTGAATAATATCGAGAAAAAATAACGTAAGAGACACAAAACACGAAAATCCTACATAGGTTTAAGGTTTAATTCTCGAAATTAATCAATTATTAAATTTTAATTAACAAAAAAACTCAAAATCTTATTTTCTAAGTGTTAAACATGTGATCCGACTTCTTCCTATGGAAACTCATCTTGATTCCACGATAAAGAAGAAAAACCTTAAATTTATATTCCATAAGATCTCAAAAAATATTCCAAATCTACCAAAAAAAACCTCTACAATATGCAATACCAACACGAGAGAGAAAAAAAATCAAATTTCACTCATATATTAACAAATTTCGCAAGATTTGGAGTAGTTTACCTCAAGCTCATGAATGAGGAACCCCAAAAGAAGAAACAAAGCAGAGAAATCGGCGATCACTGATATTTCAGTCATTTCGCTAATATCTCGATCATTTTGCCGATATTTCATTCATTTTATCAATATATCAGGCAAAATCCGAGAAACATGAGATATAAAGTAGTTTTGGTACCCTGATACACTCGAAATCGAAATTTCAGTCGATACCCCAACACACTCGAAACAAAAATTATAGCAAGATTACACTGAAATTTCATGAAATTTAAGACATGCTTATAGACGTGGATGCAAATATGGCCTTTCTTCACATTATCCCTGACGGTAGATGGGGGAAGAGCCTCATCCACTCAATGATAGCTAAGGGTTTAAAAAATAAAAAGCAAAAGGAGGCAGTTTACATGAAATCGAGATGAGGCATAGCCTCGAGGGTTCGAGACGTAAGCCTCAGTATTCCACCCGAAAATATGCAACTTAATAAAAAAATAGTGATAATAAGAAGACATTATCACCAAATAAATTTCTATACATCTAAAGCAATTAGAGATTTTTTAGAGTAATGTTTCAATTCGGAGTGTAGCAAACATTATTGCTAAACTGTTTGTGCTAAATAAAAGTTTACAATTTCTTAAACATTATGATTACAAAATATAATATAGTTCCAAATTTCAACCTTCATTCCATGCTGAAAAAGATAGATTGCGCGTGTCGTAATTAAGAAAAATTTCATGAACATCTCCTCCAACTACAACATCTA